>JASAOE010000548.1:0-25000 GCA_029964075.1 Patiria pectinifera
ATTTGCCTCTGAAGACCTTGTGAAGATCGCAATGTCAGCACCGTCTTAATTTTTTTGAAAATTATTAGATTGAGACTGCATGTATTGGCAATTTATAAACCTAGATAACAGGTCTTTAGACAGCTATCTGGCCGAGTGAAACGACTACATGCGCACTTCATTCAACCATTAAGACTGCTTGAAAACAAATTAAAATTTTCCAAACCGGACTAGATACAAATCCCAAACAAAGAAACCTGTCACGACAAAACGCCTTTAAAAGGAAGCCTTTCTCGAGTTCAAGTGCCAATATGAGCGGCGACATTCTCATTTGAAACCGAAGCACAATAGACGGTCCAAGTGACCTGACAGTGCCGCACTCCAGCCCGCCGCGAGAGAACCGCAAAGATCTAAATGTGGGTTATCGCCCGACAGACAAAAGTTGGGTAAATACGACTAATCAGCGTCAACTGATAAATGGCGAAAAAATAACTGGTGTGCTTCAGACACGCCTAGGCAACAGAAGTCGGCAAGTTTTATGCAAATACTTCATTAAGGGTTACAATTTGGGTTAAAATTTGTGTCCTTTATACTGATGGCCACTTTAATAAATTACTCCAACGGGATGTCGTGAATTTGGACAAGGGGCAGTTCGGGTGGCAAGAGTTCAAATCGAATGAAACACTGACTGTTGACTGTAAATAAAGGCTCTTTTGGAGCATTCAGTTTACATGTATATAGACTTCATACAATATGGAAGAGTCCATAGTTTGTGTTTAACGTTTCTGTTACTGATGTTTCACAGGCAATAGCAAATTCGAAATCAAAATGAAGCTTTTCCAACTTCCATCTCTCCTCCAAGTAAAACTGAAATAAAATTACTGTTAACTGTGACAACATTTCAACTTTGTGTATGATCAATGTCAAAGTGCAACCTATTCTAAAATTCTGTAGACAGTGCAGTCAATTTCAGTGTCATTCAGAAATGTTGTGCCGACAGACACTAACATTGTGTCATGGAGATCATCTCAAATTCAACATGGTCTTTTACATCATGAAATCATTAACAGGATGCTGTTACACATAGTTCATAGTTACAACCTTTGGATTAGGAGATTTGTTGTTTGGGGATCATTCAGTGATCTAAACTGCACACAGGCGCTTTATACACGTATGACCTTCACGATGCATGACTTTGGACCTGTTTATTTTGACACAAAATTGTGAGACGCGTTCGTCCTGAACATAAATAAGCACAGCATGAGAATTATCAGGGTGCGTACATATATCAATACACAATTTGTTCACCAAGAAACCTCTGTAGGCCACATAAGAAGCACAGATCACAGGGCTTGCATTGTTTTTCATTAGCTTGAGCAAATGCTTCATTTCTCCGTACAGTTGAGTGGTTAACCAAGCACAGCCATATTTGGTCGTAAGGCAGTTACTTCACAGTGACCTTATTAGGAACTTAACAACTACTGACAAGACCGGGCAGTTATGTGCTGAAATAATGATTACCATATTTGGGTGTGTGTGACCTAATCTATTACAAAAACCTTTGAAGGAATATTTCACATAACAATGGCATATATTATGTATTGGCATTGTGAATTTCTAACTTTCATTTCAATGTAAAAACTAATGCAAACTTCTGAATACATACGCACATTTTCTTCAGTTAGGTTGATTGTAAAAGGCAAAGACGATTGTCATTTTGGAAAGGAAAAATTTTCCAAATTATTTCATCTCATCTCTTTGAGTTACAGAAAATGAGACATAAAATGGGAGCTTTGTGTGACTGAAAACCAAATTTGTTGGGAAAGGAAAGCAGAACGTTTTGATTTACCGGAAACACGCTGTCTTCCAAGGCCTAACAAATAAACTTAACATAATTCAATGTGTAAAACTGGGACACTATAAACAGTATCACCCCTTTATGAAACAGAATTTTGATAAATCACATACCCGGTTGTCAATCCTGAATCAAATACATATGATTATATTAAATGCAATGCGCATCAACTCCGACCTCAACACATGTCCCTTGTTAATTGGTGTTATTAAAATCACTTTTTGTTTTGAAAACCTGACAGGTTTTTATTAATGGATACACACGCGTGGAAGCAACGTTATTATAAACAAAGAGGGTCGTTAGTCATTCCTACGGGTCATCTGTAGTGCGGTACATCTGTAATGACCTACAATCATCCTGCACGCTTTGCCGTTGGTTTCTTACAAGAAATACAACTATCATAAGATGACCTACAGTACATGTAGAATTATCTCATACACTTTCTTATTGCGGACTGGCTGTAAAACTGGCATTCACGACACCGGATGCATGAGATAGTTCTATACAATTAACTATTATGATTTCAGTATCACATTTGTTTAATTTTGGGGATGGTTTCAAACAATCTTATGAAACAATGTCACTATTACCGTACGTAGACAACATGCTAACACCTACACACATTAACTTTTGAGAAAAAATAACAACACCTTAAATTTGTCCAAATATGAACACCAAGGGTGTAACATTGCTTTGCGTGCATTAACAGTTCTAAAAAAGGCTGTTCAATCTAATATTATCCAATGCTTAAATTTCCATCTTATAAATGTATATAACAATGTTTAAAAACATGCTTGTCCTTACCACCATTACATTTTTTTTAAGAAATCACATGCCTCCTACAAGTAGAAACTAGTAAATTATTGTGAACTAAATTTGTTTTCCCATTTGATATAAAGGGAAGAAAACTAAACGATTACTGCGATCTGTTTTACTTTGATTTGTAAATGCTTAGCACTATGAGAGCCAGAATTGGGCCATGACAGCCTCGTTCCATCGACAGGTCATTCACTCGTGTCTTCTGTTTTTATTCAGTGGTGTGGTTACTTCATCAAGCCCCGGCAGTACATGTACACTTGACATTAGATATGACATTTAGCCCATTCTCTCCATGAGGTCACGGGTCAAAGGTCAAATTCCTCTCACACTGAGGTACAAATCACTGTGGCATCGCTGCTGGTGCCGCGAATGTCTTTAACATTCCCTGCAATGGCTTATAGGTATTTGTGACTTAACACCAGTGATCGACAACATGCGCTGTGGATATATGGGCCTGGATTAACAGTTCATTAGATACAAAGTCTGTCAACTGTAAGGTACGTTTTGCCTCCAACCCTGACACACTTCATGATAGACCTATCCAAGAAAATAAACCAAATCTTCAAAATTGCTACCTAAATTCCTCATAAACTGACCATCAAGGCAAGGTGAAGCAAAACACGTCCTTATCAATCACCATGGAGATTTCCAACCCACTTCTTGTGGAATTCCCTTCTAAATTGGACTCAAAATTCTAGCCACGTGCCAGCTGAATTGCCTTATATGGTAAGAGACAGGGAGGATGGGGTTGCATAAAAAGCATGCCTGACTACAGCGTGGGATGGGGCTCGCAGTGTGGATATGTGCGTGTTGTTGATGAATGCTGGGGATATTGGAAGCGGGACAACTGGCACAGTTTGAGGCCGGACTGAAATGGGAAGAGAATGCCAGGCCCCCGGCTGTGAGAACGTAATTCTGGCGTACGCAGACCCAGGAGGGACCGGGCAAAGCCACGTGGATGACGTAGCAGGGGTGATAACCACACCGACAAGGAGAAAAAAAACACAAGTAAAAGGGCAGCATGCAACATAATAATTCATGACACTATGGGGTTCGCTGTTTTTTTTCCCTCCAGGTCAGAACTATCATGTTGGACTGGCAAAGCAAGGGATGGGATGAATTTAGATTGAAAGCAAAGAATAGAATACACATAAAAACAGGCTACACTGGCAAACGTTCATTCAGAGAAGTTTCATCGAAAACAAAACAGAGGTAGTTCATCGACGAGAATTGCTATCTTAGGTAGATAACTGGTAATGCAGTGCTAGCTTGTAAAGGTTTCGGGAAATTGGGGCACCATAAGGGATTAGGCCTATGCCTTATCTAAAATGCAATCTTTTACTTTCTATAAGATACAAATTGCAATGGGCTTTGTGGTTCAAAGTATTAACTGTATGTCTTTGTTACAGAATGCAGAACCGTGCTACCCAAACTGAGTGTAGTAAATTGTCCTGTGACTGCCCAAAGTTATGAATTACACTACACAACCATAAGGAATGGCTATTTATACAGAACCACTGTAATATGCCAGACAATAGCCGTCTAAAGATATGCCATGACCAATCTTAAACTGTTAACGTGATTTTGGTTTGACATACTCAGTCTATGACATTTTAGTTTTCAAGCTTATCTGCTGCACAGCTGCAGTTTTTTAGGTGTAAACTTTGAAGCGCGAAATACTTTGTACACAATGTTTAATAACATGCCAACATCAATTTACATCTCTGTTTGTCTGACAATCCAATTTAACGAGCGAGACGTTTTCACACGCTAGCAAAAGACTGCAATCGGCAACTTGGATCAATCTGGCCTGACGTTTCATTGACACCTTTTCCTGAGTACAATTCAATAATCAAGTTGTTCAATTTTACGGCCCATGGTTTGCAATCACATATGTACAGGTACATGTATATCAAACTGGGATTTGTTTTCTTCAATGAAAGAATACCGTCAGAAACTGACAGCGCCCAAATCCTATCCATTCGTCAGTTTTTCTCCAATAAGAGGACACCGTTTCACAATCAAAAACTACAAAGACGAAACCAATACTTTAAGTTTTTAATATCTATATAACTTCAGAGCATATAAATTTGCTAACAACACAAGCTAAGTCTACAGTCTATAAATGACAAGATTATCATTCTCAATGATTACCAAAATATATAAACAAAAAACAGTAATTTGTTTCATTTTTTTCTGGATTTTTTTCTTTCCGTAAAAATAACACATCACTGTGCCTTTTTTTTTTATGTGAAAAGTATATTAACATTTTGTTTCATCCATTCTATTAAACAAAGTCATCAATCTCATTCCATCACATGACTCATCCCATCAAATGAAACAAACCCACAACATCCAACCTCGCCATAACCAAAATAAATTCCCGATTAGTAACAGTAACAAATTGACAAATCCCTTTTGGAAAATTCATCCATTTTCAATTATTATAATTTTTTCACTTTGACTTTTTTTTTGGAGTTTAAAAATTGAAACTGACACACATTCATCTGTGATGGATTGGTTATCGTTTTCAAAACATGTCCTTTAATAGCATGGTACACTAGACCTCTACAGCCCTACGGCGCAATCCCTCTTATCCATACTTGAGCACAAACAAATACCTAAAGGTTAGTGACACCAGGGTGCACTTCAAGATAAAATATCGGTGTTTTAACAGCTTCATTTACATAGTTCACCGAGGTCGCCGGGTTCTATACGACCGTGACTTTGCTATAATGGAGTTATCACACTGTCCAATCCTATTAAAATGTTGGTGAAGATTGTATTACAGCCAAATGAAGATTTATCGCGAGGCTCGGTTACAGCTGCCCAAGATATTCTTCCCGACCGATGACATAAGAACATATCAAGATTGGAATTTTGGATCTATAGCTCTAAGTCTGCCAGATATTCGTTAATTTGAAGAAAGTTGGATATTCCAAAGAAAAAAAACCGTCAGTTTTGAACATTTTCTTATCAGCAACATATTTAGATCACATGTTAATGATCCTTCCACCTTTCCATCCCCAATGAAAACGTGAAGGATTTAAAATTAAATCCACAAAAATTCTAAAACAAATAAAAACAAGTGCATAAAATTCAGGCCAAAATCACACATAACACATTTACGTTTTGACGACTGCGAAAGAAATAGAGAACATCGTAGCCCTACAAACACTTGAAAACGTCATCAAGTGTTAATTATCAAAAATAACACATTTCCAACAACACGTCTACGTTTCCAAACGTCTGCTGTGCTCCATATCTCAGCGAAGTAACTCAAATCTCGGAAAAACGTTACGTTTTTCACTCGACCTATTTTCACTTATTTATGAAGTTTCAAAGAAAATATTACTTTAAAAGAAGGAGCTGGCGATTTTGCCGCGCAAAATATGCCAATTCGAATGAAAAACCGTTATCTAAACTAACGACCGAGTTGCTGGCTTTTCAGAAAATCAATGAGCGTTTTTCGTTTTTTTAACACGTTCCATGGCCATTTTAGAAATGAGCGTTCTACCCATAATCCTTATAAGTACACTTTTTTTTCAATCAATTAAAAAGAAAACACCTGTCGGTATAAAGGTCTACCAGGTAAACGAGTTATTATTTGCTACTTTTTATGTTGGTATATATCTATAATGTGATATTTGGACAGAAAAAAACATTACGAAAGCGTATCATTCTTTTTCGAACGGAGTGGTGTGTTTAACAACTTTTCAACAGGACTAGATTAATAATGGGTTTGAATCGTTCAAGGATAATATCGAATTACCGTACTTTAAATTTGCCTTTGCCTCAATGATTCTATTATTACAAGTCGAAGATACAGTTACAATCCAAACGACATCATCCTTGGCTCATTTTATTAATCTTTTGAGAGAACGACTCTTGTCAATTATTCATCAATCAACGTCTAATCCACACGGAGGAAGACACAGGTTTGCCGGCTTAGAGCTCAAAAGCCATGTCACAAAAACCGATATTTTTTTCAGGGCTTTTGAAAAGCTAATCTCTCGGACGACAAACAGACGTATTGATTCGTCGTGGTTCGAGTGTCTGCCGGGCCCCAATTGATCGATACCAATCGATACGGGAGCATTATGGGTGATTATTGATCAATAAGACCAGGTCGATGAAGATTATACATCAGTGGTGCTCTCTGTCGGCTTCGGATCACAAACTGCACATGGGTCGTTCTGGAATCGATATTTGGCATTTGTATGGTCCGAAAATTTCGATCACTTTGCTATTAAAAATTCATCAACACTTGTTGACGGTGTGACACTTTTTATAAAACAGGCTTTCAATGACACAAACTTAAAGGCAACCGATGAATTCAGAAAGGAAATTGAAGAACTGGAATTTAAGCCTTAAAAGGACCCAAAAAAAATAATCAGACCGAAAACAGTAGAAGACACAACCACAGGAAGAGAAGAGGAAACAGAAAAGTACAAGAAAAAACGATAAAGATATCAAGTAAAATAGAAAAGAAAATGGTACAAAAGGAGGTTTGCTCCTAATAAAACTACTATACATGTAGTGCGTAAAAGTTTGGACTTGAAATCGATTCTAAATCTAAAGCAAGATGAACTTTCCATTGGACTGTGTTAACAGTTCCCGTTTTGTTTCACATCAATTTGATATTAATTAAACTTCAATCAGATTACACTGCAAATCAAGTTGGTTTTTGTGCACGGCATAAAAATGATGACAGTTAAATAAAATCAAAAGAAAACCAAAAACCAAAATATGAATTAATTTCTCTCTTCGACAAACCATGCGTTTTGCCCTAGATGATAATCATTCAGTTTGCAAAAGGCGCATTTTTAATCACCGCATCTAGTGAAAAGAATCGAGAATTTAAGTCCTTCATCAAAAGAGAGCCCTTTTTTCAAAGTTTCACTAAGCTTTGCAAAAAAAAATGCTGCTTATATACGGACACAAGTTATCATTCCCACAACACTCCGTGAAAAAGAAACAAACCCAGGCCACGAACCGTCACAAAAAACTCAATCAAATAACTTCACAACATGTCACGTTTCCAACCTTGAAAAATCTGAGAATTTCAGCGATTCCCGCCCAGACGCCATCTTGGATATGACCTCTGACCTTTCACAAGCACAGCGGGGAGAAAATAACTCTCCATAGCCTGGCTGTTGCTGGTCTTATTTTAAGTTACAAGCCTACGGAATAAAAGCCATGAAAGCAAAGAAGAGTTGAGTACACATAAAAGCAGGCTACAGTGGCAAACGTTCAGTCAGAGACGTTTACATCGAAAGCAAAACAGAGGTAGTTCATCGACGAGGATTGCTATCTTAGGTAGATAACTGGTAATGTATCAATGCTTATTCTTGCAGCATAAAAACTAAAGTAATTTTGTAAGTTTTACATATCTTTTTTTCTAAATCTTAAAAACAACTTTAGAGACCATTATACCAATAGTATAAAATACATCACTGGCCGATGTGGCAAATAATAACTGTACATAAATGATTTGATGTTCATGTAGGTAAGTCAATGTGATGTTCGGGAATTAATAGAAAAAAATCTTCGTGTGGAAAGATTTACGTCATTTAACGATGTGTGTGCGGTCACTGCGGTGTGATAATTATAATTACTACCATGCCCTGTACATAATCTTGAGCGCAAAAATATTTTATCAGCTGTGGAAACGTCAATCGTTTTGATAATAAAGATAGCAGGGGCGTGTTTTATGTCCGGCGATTTCGCTATGACCACGCGCGCTCGAAGCTGATAGGACATTACGTGGTTAGTTCACGGCTGAAATAACACAAGAAATGACCACTTGGTTTTGTGTAAAATAAAAAACGAATATCCTCGGTGTAACAGAGCTTGAACAAAATTATGGAATGTTGAGATATTCCAGTTATTTCGCTTATACGGAAAGTGACGTAATGGTTCTTGATAGAACATCTGCTGTTTGGTATAAATTACATCATACCATTTTTAAACTTATAGGACTAGGTTTTTGAACATAATAGTTTGTATTCCTAAGACATTAAAAAGTTTAATAAATAAAATCCCTTCGTTGAAAAGAATAAAATGATATATGCTTTGAAGCCAGTTAATAAATAAAAGTTATACGAAGAACCTCGTAACTTCTCGCGTTCTAAAAACCTGTAACATTCTACAAATCGGTGTTTAAAACACACACATGCCTTTGGGAACAACACTGAGGCTATACCTTCTGCACAATTTAAAAAGCGCCTGTTCTCGTTTATTGGTAAGAACACTACTGATGATCGAATGTAAAATATGTGAAGTTGTAAAACATAAAAGCATGACTTACCCAAATGGAGTCGAAGCAATGGAGGGCACTGTGTGGCAGGCGTTGTGGTGGGTTATATTCGCCTGATGGTGTCTGGCAATGGCGTACTGAATCTGCTCTGCCGCTGTTCAATTCAAGACAAAATAAGACATTAATAATAATTTTCGGCAGAAACCAAATTAACTTTTCAAGATTTTTTTGTACGTGTATCAGGCTCTTGGGCCAAATGCATAAACCTTTTTAGCGGAAAACAATGCCGTGAAATTGATGTGATTAGCATATAGGTGGGAGCCAGTCACATATACATATTAACTGCATGGCTTTTAGGTTGGTAACTATTTTTTTCAAACTTGTGTTTGCTACTCTTACTTTACGTATTTAGGTACATGTATAGACGAATCCGAACATGTGCTCAATAATTCTACCTCCATGCGTACCCTCACGAGCCCCCTTCAAGGGAGAAACCAAACCAAAGCAACTGTCCCATGACAGATTATCTGAACAATAGCTAGCCAGTGCTTTCGCCATTGAAGAGGGCCTTCGTGATAGAATTGATAGCGTGCCCGGAATGGTCTATAAGATTGGCACCGTTATACGACAGCCATAGGAAACCTAACAACGGTTGCTTCTGAGTAGTTCGACTCGGTACTATACCACAGTGGTCAGCAGCTACATTCTTCGTGGAAGAAAGGTTCTAATTACAACGGCGCAGTGGCTTGCTAAGGTTACTTTTTTTCGTTCATGTAAAATTGAAAGGTGCCACTCAAAACCACGGTAGACATTTCTTGCATTGTCACCATGATCCTGAGGAGGGTTTCTTTTTCGACAACATATTTATCAGTTCAATATATCAAACTTAGTGATACTTATGTCGCATTCTTGCTTTTTTTTCAGGGAAAAGCGAAGTCATCAAAACAAGGTCTTCTTGCCGTTGACAACAATCGGAAGGCATAAACAGGTGCATTGTTCAGCAATTGTAAAAGTCCCTTCGCATTAACGAACACCCGTTGAGACGAACTGGTAGCGCCACATCAATAATCCCCATAGACAAACAACACACATTCCCATATACGCTGCAGACTATGGACTTGGTTACGGTACACAAAACGCTCCGAAAATACATTCGCCCCATAATTTCAGAGTACACAACACCCGTGTAATCTTATTTGTGGTGTCCTGTGTCTACTTAAAACCTTTTATTTACGTGTGAAAACTCGTTATTTACACGCGAAGAAAAACTGGTGTGGCATGCACGGGCGACAGCTTGGTAACAATAATTCCTCTTCTCTATAGCGGTGTTCGTGGCCTATAAGCCCCGTAGCCTACGGGTTTCTTCCGACCACGCAAGGCCAGCCGATCTTTATTTGCTCGATTCCCGACGGGCGTGCCCGACTGGGCAGAGTATTGAGGTGCGATCATTTGTTGGGCTTTTCTCTCCATGAAGGTATGTTTTTTTTTTTCACGGACAATTTTTGAGCAAACACGAAGAAGACTACTGCTTGGTTTCGCTTGTCGATGTGAATAAACATCACCGTTTTAATGGTGCTTCGGAAAAGCGAAAGCTGAACCTTTGTGCCTGCGTTCCGCAATGGTACTTCTTTCAAATTTCTGCAGTAATGTTGGAGGATTTAATTTTTTTTTACCAGTTAGATAAGTTTGCAGATAATCTAAAACAAAAGTAAATTTGCGATTGCACCAACATTGTGACAAAAAAAATTTCTTGCGTGACTTTGTGTGGTTCTGACAAGAATTGGGGGAACTCCATAACGAGTTCAAACACGACACTGATGTCTGGGGAACCACAGCTTTTGACTCGACGTTTCAGTCAGTGTACTCTGATCGTCATCAGAAGAATATTCGTTCTATCGGCACCTCCTCGGGAAACAATAAACCCTTCAACACGCAAAGTCTAAAAACACATTCATTTTTCATGTTTCACCCTAACCTTTGACATTATCTGACATTCAGGTTTGGCAGGAGTTCATCCGGTTTGCTTGCCTAACCCATCACCCTGTATAAACACGAACCCTTACACCTGCGCAGGAACACACATTTTCATATCCCGACAATCTGATTGGGCTTGGTCAAAACAACCTTTTCGGGTCAGTAGGGGTGTCGAAATGCAGACACTTTAAAATGGGTCAAAGTTACAGTTGCTGTTCGTAAAAATCAGATGCAATGCACGTAGCCCTTGATGATAAACGTCCTTCCAACAGCAATGTTCCTTGATCATGCTGCACATACTCCATAAAGAAACTCAATCGCCATAGTCATGATCATTCGTGACATTTTGATGACGATGCTGCCGGGGCAACCTACTTTTTAATGCCAACCATAAAATATTCGGCTACAATTCTGTTCAGGCACAAACGTACCGGCATGCGCAGATCAACAGTTACCTCCAAACATTATTTGATAACTCTCAGCTGTTGTCGATTTTTTTTTGCACTGGACCGTTATAAAGTGATCGATATACCGCTCCATTACGATTGGAGTATATTGCCATGTTAAGAAAGCTCATACCCGGGGCAACGACATTCTCTTGAGGCTTTTTTTTCGTTCCAAACTCTTCTCTTGTTACCTTTTCCAGGGGCAGATTTTTCTGAGCTCTAATTGGACAAATCTCGTTATAACCTGGGGTCGACACTTCCTTGGTGCACGCGTCGTGCGCACATCAGAATGTACCTGTATTGGTCATGGCGGTAAGCTACCCACAATACTTTGCGTTTCCTTTACATTATTCTGTGAAAGATCAATGTGCATGATGAATACTTCAATGAATGACTCTCCAAGTCATGCCAGAAACCTCGTGAATGTGATAACAGTTCGCTTTTCAGCACTCAAACACTTATTCCCTTTTCATTTTGAAACTACGAATAACATTGACACAAACCACAATGACCAACAAACTTTACCTATCATACCTTTTTTACGCGAAGCGCTTTATCACTAACTCCCAACTTCGGAGTGTTTTTCTAGCACTCTTCCACATTAAATAGTCAAACAAACGGACAAGAAATATCGCCGCGAAGTTCAGAGCTTCTGGAGGAAATATGGCGGCCATTACGACCGGCCACGGATTTATAGCAGTTGATCGGCGAGACACAATCATGGTAAGCTACATTATACATGCATTTAGTGTAAACAACCGAACGCTGTTTATTTTGTTTATTAGCATGTCGAGCGACGTGATAATATTTCGGGGCAAAGCGGAGGGCTCGGTCGGGACTTACATATTATCTTTTTTATTTCCCGCGTAGCAGGTGATTTATAATAGTTGTTGAACGAGGTTGGGGTGTTACCGCATCAATTAGATATCGTCTGCCAGCGGTTTTACAGCCAAATGTTGAAACTGGTTGAATTCCTCAGGTGGCAACTACTAGACAACGGCTGGGAATTAGTTGGAAAATGTCATAAAATTTGCCAAATATGCGCCTGACAAATGAGTTTCAGATTTTATGAAGTGCGAAATGTTTTCACGTACCTGCGAATGAGTCAAATGCTACCACCTGGTTCCCTGCTGAACTGAACGTTGCAAAACGCGCAGCTGCCGGTAACCAGCGATGTGACCAACCTCGGTTGGTTCCCGCCCACTGTGTCGAATTGTTTAAATAGAAGTGATGATTTCTACGGTGCTCAAATTCTGTGACATTGATGTGCACAGTAAAGACGATGACAGTGACGTAATTTTCCTCAACTCAGCTTTTTCAAATTAACCAAACAATATGACGCTCTTTGCATTTTCTAAGCTTTCCCCGCATTGCATTATACCCTTCTAATGCGCACAGCGGCGAAGTTTTATTGACCAGACTTCGACCAAGTCGGGACTTTTCCTTTAAAAAAGAAATTTCTGGCGCGCCTGGTTGCGCATCTACCTCCCAGGGACTTCCAGAGGTCAAAGGTCAATCACATAATGGAGGAACGTCGGCTGCCATGGCAACGCGGCACGCCAAACTAACAACTGATTCGGTTGAATGGTGCTGGGCCACGGAGTTTCTGGGACACGACGACAATCTTCGGAGGGCCATATTTTTTTAATCTTCCCCTGTGGCAGATTGTATGGAAACTTGCGGAAAAAAATAAAGTTTGTTTTTTTTTCTTCGAAAACAGGACTTGTTGAGTTGGGGCTGCCCCCCATTTCTTTAAAGCGGGAACTTTTTAACCTCAAACTTCGTTTACGATTCAGCTTCAGATAAGGGAAAAGCAGCTCTTTTTGTGAATTTTTTTTTATGAGAAATAGATGCTGGGTTCAGAGTCTTTAGAAAATGCACATACAAAAAAACACGGCTTGCTTCTTCATCAATCATTCTGGTGACATTATAATTAAACCACAATAATTATGCGAGTTTACCTAAGACGAGAAATTTTCATCAAAATGAGTCCGTCTGCCTGGCAGTGCGAAAATTTGATCCACGTTAACATGTGGAAGAGTTCCCCGTTTACATTTCCACTGACTAGACTCAAATGAGAATGATAAGGTATATATTCCAAATCATAATTTTTGAAAATTGAAAATTGACATACTGGGCCCTAACATTTGAAACCAGCATTCAAAGGGCACCAGACTAACTGTTAAACGACTTGGGCTACGCACTGCCTCATTTCAGACGGAATTACCAAACAGATAATATTGTAACATTGCCAATATTTTGTTTTTAACGGGCCGAGGATAACTTAACTATAAGTTCATATCAACTGCTGAAAATGTCCGGAGGATATAATCTCAGGCGAGGTTTTCGAAACCCCGGCTTCGAGCAGGCTTCGGAATAATTTCGAAATATTAAGGTCCAAACGAAATGGAAAATACTCCAAGCTTTCGCCCCGTTTTACGGTAAATTCACGTTCTTTTGGCAGGAGACGAACCCTCTATATTTGAGCTGAAGTCTCCCAAAGTCAGGGGCCTGACATCTCCGTAGGGCCTCAGGGCGAAAGCTGAGATTAAAACGAGGTTTCGGGGATGAAAACATGGTTTATGGAACTGTATATCCCAGACAACATTGAACGGTTGCCCGAGCTGATTGTGTTTATGTCGCAACCAACGGCACTATAAAGAACAAGACAGCATAATAAACCTCTAAGCGCCCGACCCTGCGCAGCTCCTGCAACACAAAACAAGACCTTGCCAGCAACACGACACTTATACTTTTCTCTCTCATTACCTTACATTGCGAATGGCAATGAGTTACGCCATCCCGAAAATATTCCGAAGGCAAGCTATTGTACGGCCGGGATCTCATGGCTACGCGTTGAAAAGAGAAAGTATTAAGGGAATAATAAGAAGTCGAGCCCCAAAGCTGCCGTGAACGGTGGACAAACGGTCATAAAAGTGAGTATCAAATTAAGGATTAGCACTGAAGAGCTACTTGATGTGTTATCTGATTTGGCGAATCTAATACCCGAGAAAGTGGGAGGTTTTAGGCCGACTAATATCGTAGCTCTTGATCACCGATGAAGCGTTGGGAAAAAAGTCATTAAAGGTATAGAAAGCCTCAGTCTAAATTTTGGACTCTTGCCAGTCTGTGAACTGATAGGTGTTAGGTTTGTGGTAGCACCGTACAGATTTACACGTATCTCTTTTGTGACTTGTGTGGTACTAAGAAGAACCGCTTCGGTAACTTGACGTCTCGAATACGCCAGTTATGTCCTGTCTGTCTTTGAAGATGGCTAATTTCGTCTGATGATCTAGATGCCAAATTTCAGTCATCTCTCAATTTCCTTGGGGGGTTGGGGGGTTGGATTGTGAGGCCAATTGGGAAACTTCTATTCCTCCTGTTGAGGAAAACAATCCGACTCTACAAACGTGTTCAAACTTCACTGAAGTCATCATGAAAAAGTTTCCACTATACGTTTTCTCAGCTTGGCGGCGGTGCCACGTGCCGTTTTCAGCACCGAGAAAATGTCGGTGTTTACGCGCCAAAACTTTCGCAACCCAGGTTTTTCCTTTTTTTCCCCTCATTTTGTTATCAACTCAAGCGAAACCGGAAATCCTTGGGTGTCTGATATGTAATTGCGACCCAGAATGAGTATTCTTTCACTCCAAACCCAGACAACAATGTACCATGGCGGTACAAAAGAGGAAGAAAACGAGCTTCCTCGAAAAAAAGGCTGTATCACGATACCCCCATTTGTTGAATGGGCCACCGATCGCTAAACAACTTTTAAGAGTTCGCTTCGACAAAGCCTTAGACATTTTACCCCGGAACCTTAATACGTTTTGTAAAAGGGTGCTAATTCTCCGTGTGGTGTTAGTTTAAAAAGAAAGCCTAACCAGAGACTGATATTTGGAGAGGAGTCACGCACCATTTGGTGAGAAACGTAGCGCGAGTTTCCCAGCTTGTTTTCGTACTGGGCCGCGAAGAGAAGACGTGCCTCCAAACACGCATGCGCGTCAAACAAATATTGTTTACTGACGGTGTTCATGAGTTTATGGGTGTTTCCAAACAATGGATTCGCGGATTCAGCTCAGGTGAGTTTGGGCCTCTGTATTGAAGGACTGCTTCTCGACATGTTCTACTTCAAGGACATCAAATCCTCTTTTACAAAATCCTCTTTAAAAGAGACCAAAAGTTTATGTTTGGGAATTAAAAGATTCCAGGTGCCGAAGCCAAAACGAAGCCGATGCTTGGAGAAAATGCTAATTTCCTGTGAAGACATCAAATCCTCTTTTACAAAATCCTCTTTAAAAGAGACCAAAAGTATATGTTTGGGAATAAAAAGATTCAAGGTGCCGAAACCAAAACAAAGCCGATGCTTGGAGAAAGAGCTACTTTCCTGTGAAGCAACGGTTTCACGGGGAGTGTGCATAAACACGCGAACGAGCCTAAATACTTTTGAGATCCATTACTTCAGCCAATCAAAACTTGAAGACTTACTGTTGTGTGTGGCGTTGTTTCTTGGCTTGGCGCCAATAATGGCCAGATTGACGTTGGCCTTCCGCCCGTCGATGATGGGGTTAGCGTCTGCGCACGCTAACCTCGCTGCATCCTTGGTTGCCATCGTTACCTGAAAAGATAATTTAAAAAATTCCAACCAAAATTGAAATGAGGTTTCTTTTCAGGTCTTCCATCTGATAAACACAATTATTTACTTTTAAGCCAACCGATATCAAAAGGCTCGATAAACTCAATTAACTTAGCCCTAATCATTTTTAACTTGCACTTATACATATTCATGAGGCAAATGAACTTCTCTCATTGGTCATCAAACTCGACAAGAAACTAACACGTCAGAAATACTATGCGTAACCCTATAGGCCCTTTTGGCTAGGAGCCATCCTCCATCCTGCAAAATCCTCCAATTGCTACCATGTAAAAATTGGATTCAGCCTCAATCCTCCAAAATCATCCGTTATTTCTTGAATTCAGTGGAGTGGTGACCATTGCATCAATCCTTCAAAATCCTCCAACAATCACTGTTAATGGGTTGAGGCAGTGCCGATGACATTCAGAAGCAGTGCGGATGATACCGAGCATAATGCAGGGCTCAATTATGCATGACTGAACATAAACAATGCTGGGTACAGCCTACGAACTCGACACAATGCATCCTCCAAAATCAACCAACAGGTTTTTTAGCCGTTCAGCCTCAATTCTCCAAAATCCTCCAAAAACCGTGAGTGACACATGAGCACAATTCACATCCACTGATCTTGGAACACAGTGAGTGTCACATGAGCACAATGTCACATCCACTGATCTTAAAAGGCAGTGAGCGTCACATGAGCACAATTTCACATCCACTGATCTAAGAGCACAGAGTGTCACATGAGCACAATGTCACATCCACTGATCTTAGAACGCAGTGAGTGTGCTATGAGCACAATTTTACTTCCACTGATCTTAAAAGGCAGTGAGCGTCACATGAGCACAATGTCACATCCACTGATCTTAGAACACAGTGAGTGTCACAAGAGCACAATTTCACATTCACTGATCTTAGAATGCAGTGAGTGTCCTAATTAAGCACATTTCACATCCACTGATCTAAGAATTCACAGTGAGTGTCCCATGAGCACACATCCACTGATCATAGTATAGAGCATGCATCATCTTGCAAGGATCTGAGTTTACTTCCAAGTTGTCGACCATTCGTCGACACTCCATGTCTGCTGCATGTTTTCAATACCACTGGAATTTTTACGAGGTGATACCTTATACCTAGAGGCATCGCTGTGAATAATAATGTTATGACGTGTTGACCTTGTTCTGGACTTACTGTAATTGGCAAAACAAACATCTCATTTCTTGCATTCGTAGCTCTTCAACCTTTACTATACAGTACTGAAGTTTTTACGAGATACGACGATGTGAACGATTTTTTTTTTCAAATGGCCAACCATAGAACGTGATAATTTGCAAGGTATTGTACCTATAATGTACATGTACGTATACACTCTACCATATATATACAGCAAAAGAAAACGGTGCATTTTAAACACCGGCTAGGCAAACGGCACTTTAACGTAATAGTTGATGTTCTTATTCCTCCATGGTGTAACCATGGTGTAACTTGTTGCAAAGGAGTGATAACTGCCACCAAAGTGCAAGGACCAGCCCCGGGCCAACCTTGCAATGTCACTCATTGCACGATGGGGGACCGGCCGCCAAAATGAAAGATAAACAAGTTGGGTGCCGTTATTGTCACCTTGCGATCCTGAATGAACATGGCGCTTCCGACCGAAGGAGAACACCAACACAAGTGACAATCTCGTGCGTGTCTGGGACCAAGAACCAATATACCTATACTGCATTTCTCGTCTCTGGAACTCTGGGACCAAACCAAATTGAGCCAACGAGTTGCTCAAGAACATAAATACTTCCTAACCAAAAGTAAGTTCCCGTTAAATATCTTCCAATTATTGTCCTCTCTTTTTTGAGTGGTTTCTCAGCAGATTTTTGCGAAGCACATAAAAACCTAATTGTCTGAGTCTCTGCTAACGGTTCAACGAAGTTGGTAGAGCATTTATACCTAACATCACTAGTTCCTGATAACACACGCCTCTTGTCATGTCTGGGTCCCTGTATCAATATTCACTCTGAAATGAGCCTACAGAGGGACCATACTCTTCCAAGACAAACGCTGCCCTTTGAAATCATGGCTATTTCAAGATATATATAACCATGGAGGGATATAACCCATCATTCAAATGCTCCGAACATCCCTTTCACTTCAGTGGAAGGATTTTCAGTAGCAGGCAGGGTACAGATACCATCCTAATTCTGATATTTAAGGAACCTACAACATTGTTCCGGTTGTGAGCTTCTTGAACCAAATTCTAAATCATTTGACTATACTGGTTAAGCTTCATCTATAGGTACATATAGGGCACATGTAAGTCAGCTAGTGACGTCAATAGGGCCATGGATTAGATTCATTCTCACGCTGTGCCTTCCTAAGACCGATCTTGAGTTTTTTTCTGTCCAGAGATCTACCATGCATCATAATTTCCCCCTTACGTCACTGAGGCTTGCATTAAAAAAAAATTCCTTCAGTTTGATTCTGGTCGTGTGTTAACTCACATTCTTAAAAAGTTGCCTTAACGAGTACAAACAGGGCGATAAAGTTACACCATTGTTATGACCAAGCGAGCTGATACATCGGTGGACACTTCACAATGCGATATCCTCTTATTACGGAGCTCAATATGCTCTTACTTTCCACAGACCTTGGGTTTTAGCAGGAAAGAGCAATTCAATTCAAGTAATGGTTCCTCTACGATCGGTGCACGTGCACTTATCAGTGCAATTAAGGGAACATCTTTTCGATCAAGATCCGTGTATGGCAAAAAAGAAGTGTTAGCCAAAATTCTGTTGAGTTCATTTAGTGCCTCCCAACAAGATGATTACGGAAGCACTCATGGAGAAACTTTCGATTCCGCTTGACATACCTCATGCGTAAGGTCACACGTTAGGGTAACTCCTTATGCTTAACTTTAATTTGACTGCACAAAATACTTTCGATTTTTAGGACCACCATCAGCATTATAGCACATTAAAATCCCGATGTGTGTGATTCAGGGGCAGTTGATCATCTCCGAAGACTTGCGTTTTCTACAACTTTATTCTGACTAGCTTACCAAACTCTGATAAAATATTGTTTGCGGATGCATTCGTTTTTGTTTTTTGAAAACATACTCCAGTGCTTTGCTGTGAATTCACAGGTGCCTTTAACCCTAACCTCACCTAAAGCAAAATACTTCTGAGTAGTAACCAAAGAGCCCTTACGGTAGGGTTAACATCCCATCTGCAAACCCCTTGGTTTATGTTTGGCATAAGCCTTCATTGCATTGGAAGCGCAAGACCTTACCTATATAATACCCAAGCAGCGGGATTGAATTCTGCCAAGGGATGGATCAAAATGGCCGACAAAATTACTTTACGTTACCTAGTTTTGCAAATAAACTATACCAACTTCTAGCATGTTCGTAAAGCTAGTCAGGACTTGGGGAAACACCACACGTGGCCTACCTCGGCATAACAATGTCCGGCTGCCCCCTAATTCCTCTTTTATGTTTTACTTTAATAGCTAAATCGAGGCCAAAACCTGTGCTACAATGACATACAAAATTATACGGACTTGTCCCTCTCCCAGTATAATACAAACACAGCGGTGTAGCTGTACGTCACCAGCCTGTAAATTCACAGCCAGGTGAGCCCTAATCATCATAAATCCCTCAAGAAGGCGATTAGTACTTAGCCCTGCTTAATCTCCCACCGATCCTCTTATGGTTTACGTCTTCGAGGTTGTGTACAGTGGATGCTATAATCTCTAAACTGATCAGCCCTCTTCCACCCAAAGAAAGTTCGACATGCTACATTGTAAGAGGCAAGCCACGGGCAAGACAGTACGTACAAGCCCGTACAAGTCCACCCAAGATGTCAACATAACCACGGTCAAAGAGTTTCATTAACGACCAATTTTTAGACTTGTAGACCAAATGCAGAACAACATGCATTACTCTCTACTTCGAAAACAAATCATGACAGGCAACTTTTAACAACACGTTCCCCGCGGTTTACATTCGACATGAATGTGTGTATATTCCGGATGCTCCATCACTGTCAAGCGTTTCAATTTGTCACCTCCCTTCTCTTAAATTTTCCAACGTCTTAAACCACGGTCCAAAAAACACAAGTGGATCTAAAGAAAACTGCAACGTCTTGGCTCTGAAACACGAACCGTTACTGCTCCAAAAACACTCCGTGTGGTACGGACCTACCAAACCTTTTTAACCTTGCGCGAAAAGAACAATTACACCTTTGCCATTTTGTTGGGCGTCGAAGATGATTGATAATTTCCAGCATGAAAACACTTCTATATGAGAAACTTCAAGCGACGTCTCTGCATTTTGTCGCACGTATCGAGCATTGTGTATATAGCGATATCCCCTCAGTTTTCACGCACTATTTGAGAGCCCTTGAAATTTGGTCTTTTTGGGCGCGAATGTTACTATTGTTGTTCCTAGATCCGGGTAATGTATTGTGTGATCCGTCATTCATGAGATATGAAAATGATTCCCACAGGTATCTTCAAATGCCAACTATTATGTTCGCTTGTTTGCCTATTCATGAGTGACTTGGAGGGATATCCCCTTATTAAGTTTTCATTATCAGTTTGAGACCCTCGGAAGTTTTGTTGCATCCGGATTCCGGGCACTAAATTGGTATATTTCCCGGTAGTGCATTGTGTGGTGCGTCATGCGCCGGGGGCAAATAATAGAGCCCCTCATCCATCTTCAATCAACAACTGTCCAAAATTATGTCTCACGTCAATTTTGATTTGAAAGTGAAGGGATAGCCCCTCAATTAACATGCATGGCTAAGCTTTACCCCCAGGAAGTTCTGTACAATTTTGAGAGCTGTTGGTCCAAGTTTCTAGGTAATGCACTGTGTGACACGTCACGCATGAAGGAACAAAATTGTCCCCGCGTGCATCTTGAATCGACACCTGTCTACTTCGCTGATGTCTACTAACTGGCAAAGTGGAGGGATTTCCCCTCTCACTTTACATGCACCAGTTGTTTCCTTAGGAAGTTTTGTCCTTTTTTGGAGCGAAAGTCGGTGCTGTAGGTCCAAGTTCTAGGTAATGCATTGAGTGACACGTCATGCATGAAGGAACAAAAATGGTTCCCGCCGGCGGGTATCTTCACTGAACGACTGTCAATTTCGTGATACGTTCATTAACACAACTCGTGTAAGCACATCCTCTAACTTTTCATGCATCGATTTGTTCCCTACAAAGTTGTGTCTTGTTTGAAGCGAATTATTGAAGTGCTGATGAAAGTCCGAATTCCAGGTCACAACGGGTGTGATGCGATGGCATGCATTAAGGAAATGATTTCCATGAGTATAATATGCAATCGGCAACTAGGCCTATGAACTATCTATTTCGTCACAGGTTAATTTGTTTTGTGGAGGGATGCACCTGTTTGAGCTCCTTGCCTTTTGGGATGTGAATGCTGTGGACATTTTCGTACTGCGTTATACACGAAAGTTAAGGGAGAGATGCCATAAACACAGATGGCAGGACCGTGAATGATGTTTTGCAAAATATTTTTTGGAAATGCTTCTATTACACTAAAATGTTCTCCAAAAGAAATGACAGAGTGTATGAAGCTTTACACCAAAGTGTAAGGAGAAATTGAATGTTGTGTCCCTCTTCTGTTGGTGACCAAAAAGTAAGGCACAGAACGAAAGTCTATCAATAAAAAAAGACTGATGTTCTTCGGAGCTTACGCCAAAGGTCATTCAGAGATTTGAAAACACAAAGATGGGCGCAGTGCAGACCACGCATCTATGCATTTCTGTAATGGGTTCTCTGTTCGGCTCATGTTGTGTGCGAATTGCATGTTTACCTAAAAAGGTCAACCCATCATCAGGCGACAACATGTTAAGATTCAGTAAATAAAATCTAGTTTGTGTTTAATGTGGTAGCTTTCAACCACACAACCAACAAGACGTTCGGTCACGGGGGGCAAACATGTTATTTGTCAAGGCCTACGGGTCTTTACCCCCCGAAGTAATCGAATTTGGACCAAATTATTGTTACACACTTTGAAAATTGAAGTGGGTGATGGATGTGTTTTCACTTCATCTTGAATACTTCTGTTTCTCTATCGGTGGGATAATATAAAAAAAAAGACAGACCGCGCGTTGGTTAAACTGTGATGGGGGTTGGGTTGATATTCTTCCCCGCGGCTACTCACAGCATCTGGGTCACCAACACAGCAAAATGATAAATGGCATATCCTACACCTTTTCAGGTTTTTTTTTTGTATACACGCCGCGCGATGCACAAGAGTTGCAGACCCATTGGGAAAACTACACACGTCTCGCCATTTTTGAGAAAAAAAATATTTGCTGTAGTTGTAAAAGGAATATAGAACGGTGGGTGGTAGATGGTACACAACAATGTATTTAAGTCCACTAGGTATTTTACAATAGCTTCTCAGGAACTCTACTTCCGACTACCTCCCACCATGCTCTTACACTCCTTTGAACTTTTTCGTTGTTTCAATTCAGTGTGCTACCTATACCTTCTAAGTTCTAGCCAAATTTAGTCAGCATCGGCGTACTGTAGGCCCTACATACTGCGTTCATTAATGGGCCTTTCTCTAAATGGTTCACAACGCAAATGGAACAAGTTGTCCACGATAACTAAGGCCTATCGCGAGTCAAAACCGTCGTGCCTTAAAACATCATTACGGTTGTACAATGTAAGACAAAATAACATACAGCAATACATGAGCTAATGACGATATTGTTATATGAACAAATAATAACAGTTTCAGTCAAAATGAAACATACATCGAGTACTTTGGTGAGATATCAAGACAAGTATGTTCTAAGACAAGATAAGTTTGCGGTGACACCATGTGAGTATGTGTGGTTCTGAAAAGAACCGGAGGGACTCAACGTTTCGAACAGTACGCTCTGCCCGTCGTCAGGAGAATCTGTTTTAGCTAGGCGCAAATTCAGACTTTACACAGAAATGACAAGGCATTGCATGTGACACAGGGCCTCACAGGTATATTTTGCCAAAATGCAAACGGAGATTAGACCAAGTTACGTTTATCCCAAAATGCAACTCCCCAGAAAAGGTAAATGCATGTACATGTACTTCATTCTGAGGCTCTCGTACACTGCGGCTACGACGAGTACATGTAGACACGTTCGAGGCCAACAATAGGCAGGAGCAGCTCCATTGTGGCGCCTGTTATAATCAGGTTTCGTTAGAGGCTGCCCGGGGCCTTGTGATACGCCTTGCTGCACATTGCATGTGAGAACTGCACACGTCATGTTACTACGGACGCTGTGACCGAGTCACCATTTTCGCAACGTGCGTGTCTAAAGTACAGCACACGTAAAGTACACCATACACACAGCTACAGACAGATTACACTGTGCTTGGTAAATAACCTATCTCTTCTCGCTCACAATTTGTATTAGTAATTGCAAACTCTGGTGATCACCGTTAACCATATTACATGTCTGTAACAAAACAATTTTACCCTTCAGTTTCTGCGTGATAAGGCCAGATCAAGCCATCAAAACCAGAAAGCGAGATCGTAAATAAAACAGGCCCACAAATTCCGTGTGAAACTTAACTCCGCAGTTTGTATTCATGCCGCCTCCATTGGTGCTTAAGTTATTAAAGACATTTTGCGGTTAGCGCAAGCTGCATGTCATTTCGGGCTTGGGATAAACTGTGGAAAGTTTTACAGTTTTTGTCCCCGAATTCAGGGTGCAAATTTAGTAACAAATCTGACCATGGAGGTAGGTCGAGTTGGCTGAGACTGTACGCAATGTACATGTACAGGTCTATCGTGCATGAGCAACTTTGCTCATGAATGCTTCCATGTTTCAAGTATCTCTGGATACGATTGACTGAGGAGCATTAATACACAGGGACGTTAACCCTGACTCCCATGACAACAGTTCCAGTGGTTTACCAACTGAGCTAGTACTACTCCTACATCCCTGCTGATGTCTCACTTCAAACTTTGGAGCTACGCTAAGAAATACCTAGTATACACTCACAAGAACATTCTCAAGAAGTATCTGCCAAGAATTTAAAGAGGTACTTACGAAGCCGTATCCCTTGCTCTTGCCGGAGTTCCTATCTGTGATGACCACGGCTTCTTCAATCTCGCCGAACGGCTCGAAGAACTCCCGTAGCTTATCATTGGTCGTGTGGAAAGGCAGGCCGCCAACGAAGATCTTCGTCAAAGTGGTATCCTTTTTGCCTTCCATTTTTTTTAAGCCTTCGGTCTGTCTTTATTCGGATCGACTGTGTGTCTCTTCACGGAGTAACTTTCTGCAAATTAGTAGTAATTATCCGTTGGTGATCATCAGAGCATTCCAAAACAGGAGTTTGCGAGGAAAGGCACGGCGTAGCTAAATTCAACAAGATGCTGTTGATGATGTTGTTGGTTGTGGGAGTCAGTTGATTAGGTGATGCCTTGCGTGGGTTCTTGAGGATGCAGCTTGTGATCCAGGTAATCCACAGAAACAGATTTTCCTTGTCAGCTAGTGGCCGGTGCAACACAATTTTTCCTCGTCAGCCTAGCCCAGTAGCAAACTGTGTGTATCGGTATTCACTGAGTGCCTTTTATCGGATGCACTTCTTCAACACACGACCAGCCTTTCTCACTGTTGACTTCAAACTGACGACTTATCATTTAACCACACGATTCACTAGGTATTGACAGTATCACACTGCACGAGTCTGACTCCGCCTCCTTATGAATAAACATAAGTAACTTTGCACCACGAACTATCAGTGCGCGTATACACGTACAAGCGGTGACCGTCGGCTCAACTTATTCATTATTCATGACCAAGTTACAACGGGCGCTGTATGGCGCATGAACGAGCGCACCCAGTAGGTCACCAGTTGATAGCAACATACCGAGGCGGGGCCTGTGTGTCGTGTGTTACACACGAGCAACTGGTAGATTCCCGTGGTCATGCCCAGGGTTCTATAGGTGAGGACAGAACGAGAGAATAGTGGGGGCCGTCCTTGCTCTTTAAGGTGACCGGTCTGGCCCCCCTGGGGTA
>JASAOE010000549.1:0-40397 GCA_029964075.1 Patiria pectinifera
ATCCTATACTGTCTAGTCCCGTTAAAAACGGTTGGGTTGTCTCCATATGTAGTGAAACGGCCGTCAATCACCTGGCCGTACCCACCTAGAATGTTACGAACTATACTGTCGTGCATAGACAAACTGACATAATAAACTGTAACTATCATGACATCGTTGAACTTCGTGACGGTGCATTTATCTAGAGTAGTTACTTTGGGGTAAAACTCTTTACACAAAACTGAAGACTTATACACAATCTCAAATTTGTTACCTGGCAATGGCTGGATAGCTGCCAGGTGATCCTTTGCTACAACACCAATATCGTGGAGCTTAGTAAACAGCGACTTGGGGGTCGTCTGCTCCTCGAACTGAACTTCCATAGCTCTATCTCTGTGTAAGGCACTAACGGCCATAATACTCTCTGCTAAGAAAACACTTGTAGAAGAAAATTATAAATCAAGAAGAATATTGTCAGTCACAACTGCTGACTGACAGTAAATGAAATACAAGCCACTTGTACGGCCAACTACAAATATATATATAGGGGGAGAAGAATAAAGCTATCTGCTTTTACTATTTCCCCCGGGAAAAACTACTTACTAATTAAATCTAAGGGAAAACCCAGGAAGAGCAAACTGCTAAACCTGGGGCTAAACAAGAAAAAAATACACACTGTACCCCTAAGCTACCTGCTTAGAAGGGCTATATGAAAAACAAAAATGGCGTTCTTCTTGAACAATAAAACCTAACAGCACACGGACTTTTACATGTGCTGAGTAGGGGAAAAGAACAAAAAGGCTACTTCACGGGACAGTGCACCTGCACACACCCCGTGCTAAAAGGATAGGGCCGTACAACTGCTACGGCCCCAACAAAAAGGACGAGAACAAAGGACCACTGGGCTGTGGCAACCAGTGCACACAGCCCACTACAAAAATGGTATAAAAAACCCTGTAAATATTGCTAAAAATTACTCTAAAAATAGAAAAGTAGACCAGCTAGGTCTATAACACTAATGTAAACTTACGGTAAAGGCAAAGAACGCGAGGAATATCTCTAAAAGCGGAAAAAGGCGAAAATCTCGCAGCTCGCAGAGACACACGTCCGGCAGTATCTGAAAAGAACAGATACTACACATGATCTTAGCCAAACAATAGCGCGGAAAGGGATTATTCGCCTGGAAATACTGTTGGCCATTGTTCTTCTTATTATTAATTTTTGCTTTTTTTGTTTCCTGGTGTGACCAAAAAAAAAGACTCCTGCGCGTCCACCCGCAACTCAACAAAACCCGTGGAGAGAGAGATGAGCAAGAAATCTCCGGCTTTCTCAGATTAACAGAGACATATACATTCTTAAAAATATTTCTATAATGCATTTTCATACACCTCGATCATATTTTTCACCAAAAATCTTGTTGAAAAAATTAATCCAGACAAAAAATGGGATCAATGCATCATTGAGCGAGAGCGTCGGCACTAAATGCCGTACGTACGATGTACCGGGACAAGCATATCAATAGATGGCGCCCTTCAACACTCCCGGTATCGCGCCTCGGCGTTTCCCATCTGGGTATTTCTCAGGCCCTGCCAATGGGTCCCACATTGGGGGCGGGGAAATACCTCAGTTTGTCAGTAAGCTCCGTGGCCGAGTGGTAAGAAAGCACATGTAGAAAGCAATAGACCGTGGGTTCGAGTCCCAGCCTGCCGCTTTCCTTTAATTGCTTGGTTATTGGTTTGGTGTTTTTTTTTTTCCCTTACTTATTTCCCCTTTTTGTAATAATTACTATCTTATTTCATTGATTTATTGTTTATTTCGTCATGAAGTTATAAAAAGAAAATTCGAAAGAAAAGAAAACAATCGTCATACCGTTTTCATTTGCACTTATAATACTTATGTATCAATATCAATGCGGTCCCGCGGGGGAGTTAATCGTAACTACAAAGAAAGAAAACAAACGGGAAACAAATGTCAACGCACCATTATTTGGCCATTTTTGTAACGTTTGGTGAATAAGTCATTCACAAACACCATGAGGCAACATTTAAGACAATACATATACATGCATGGCTAATGTACTCGGCCGGACGGGCACATACGCAGTGCGTAAAATTTTGCATAATGCTTAAGTTAAAGACACAGTGGGAATTCTATCTGGAACAGTGTTCTATTGTTTATAGACAAATAAGAGAAATTTATTTCGGCTATGAGTGAAGGTAGAGGTGGAGTTAGACAGGCAGCGACAAATCTCTTTTTTGAAGGTTGTGGTGGCTCTGAAAAGAGCCTTTTGGGTTTGTGGATGCAAAGTAAGTTCTTTTCTTTACTTTGACACTTTGGCGGTCTTCTTGGGTAGAAGAACTTGCTGGATGTTGGGAAGGACACCACCCTGCGCGATGGTAACTCCGCTCATCAACTTGTTCAACTCCTCGTCGTTGCGTATAGCAAGCTGCAGGTGGCGGGGGTTAATTCTCGTCTTCTTGTTGTCTCGTGCAGCGTTTCCGGCCAGTTCCAAGATCTCCGCGGTAAGGTACTCCATTACTGCCGCAAGGTAGACCGGTGCACCGGCACCAACACGCTGGGCGTAGTTACCCTTGCGCAGAAATCTGTGAACACGACCCACGGGGAACTGGAGTCCCGCCCTGGAGGACCTGCTCTTGGCCTTGCTTCTTGCTTTGCCGCTCTTTCCTCGTCCAGTCATCTTGACAGTATAGTGACAGAAGATGAATGTACTCTGCAGTAAAGGTGGTGTGTGAATGAACCCACTTGGAAAACACGACACTAGTTATAGCGTTCTGGTGGATTGGCTGAAGCGTGCCAAGTAGCCAATCATGCGACACGGGCGTGCCCGTCGCACGGTTGGGTGCACCGCATCCATTTTGGACGCGGGGACGAGGGGAACAATTACAACTGTGTCATCGTAATTGGAAGTAATGCAATCACCAGATAAAACACAGAAACATGCAACATTCTTACCTCCATTTTTAGACGTTTTATTTTTATTCCGCCGAAGAAGTCCCATGATCTTTCGACCAGCCTCCGCACAATGGCAGTGATTCGTTGCTCTCACGCGGCGGTTAAAACTGGCCTTGGTTTCTTGCTAGATAATTATAACATGTATGTCATCCCACAGACGAAATCCTAATTTATTTTAATGGTAACCCACTCAACAGAATGCAGGCACTCGCCCGGAGATTGAAAAGAAATGACCAGTTGACAAAGGCTGTGGCATAAATTAAATTATGTGTTTACAAAGACGACAAGACTCAGGGATTAACTTTAATCGTATTACCCCCGCCCGCCGCATGAGGGGTAAAGAATATATTAAAAAAAGAGTGAAAGGGACACAACAGAATAAAATTAAAAAAAGGTTAGTTGTAAAACCTAAGAAATGGGCTGATCGGGCGAACTGAGCTGACTGGCAAATCTCTTTTTGGAAACTGTGTTGGCTCTGAAAAGAGCCGTTTGGTTTTGAAGCCTTCAAAATTTCTATTTTGAAGTCGTGTACTTGGTGACGGCCTTGGTGCCTTCGCTGACTGCATGTTTAGCAAGCTCCCCGGGAAGAAGTAGGCGTACTGCTGTCTGCACTTCGCGGCTTGTGATGGTGGACTTCTTGTTGTAGAGAGCGAGGCGAGAAGATTCGCTGGCGATGCGCTCAAACACGTCGTTGACAAAGCTGTTCATGATGCTCATTGCCTTGCTCGAGATTCCGGTGTCGGGGTGCACTTGTTTCATCACTTTGTAGATGTAGATGCCGTAGCTCTCCTTGCGACGCCGGTGCCTCTTTTTGTTTGCGCTAACCGGACCCTTAGTGTTTCCGGCCTTCTTCTGACCTTTTCCGCTAACTTTGGGAGCCATATTGGAGGACTTGGAATGTATCGGATCGTGCGATCGAATGAAAGACCAGCACGCCTTGGCCGGCTTTTATTGTGCACAGCTTGGATTCTGACCACCCATGCACCGTCCACTTTCCCGCCAGTGACCGCTTACCCATGCGTGAAGAAAGCGGTATGCGTCGGTATGCGTGCATAGTTATACAATGCACGCACGGCACAAACTCGGCTAGGTACCCCCTCCCCGGCAAGGGTATTTATAGCCTTTTACTCAATCAGACACGTGTCTAAGTGTCCTTCGTAAATATTATCGTATACCGAATTTCTGGGAAAAATAAAGTCATCTCCAGCGGAGGGCGAATTAATATTTCGTAGTTTATCAACACGGCACCAATTCTTCTTTCAATCTTGTTTTTCACTTATGCACCATCCATTTATAATGAATCATACAATGTAACGCAAAACCGACGAAAATAAGAGAACGAGTACCTGTAAATGTCAATGGTAAAACGTATAGGAAATATATATCATTATTACCATGCCAATAACAATTCAATTTTGCCCGTAACACGTTTCGGATGAGGCATACGTATAGAACCCAAAAAGTGGAATGTATTTGGACAGAATATCAACAATAATAATTTGAAGAAAAAAATCATCAACGGTCCTTTATTCTTTATTTGAAGGAAAACTCAAGGATTGGACTTAATCTCTCTTTGAAGAAGTAGTGGCTCTGAAAAGAGCCGTTAGTTTTATTTCTTTTTGCGCACACAACGTGCTCAAGCTCGTTCACCCCGAATTCGGCGGGCCAACTGGATGTCCTTGGGCATGATGGTGACCCTCTTGGCGTGAATGGCGCACAGGTTGGTGTCTTCGAAGAGGCCGACGAGGTAAGCTTCGCTCGCTTCTTGCAATGCCATGACGGCAGAACTCTGGAATCGCAGTTCAGTTTTGAAATCCTGTGCAATTTCACGCACAAGTCTCTGGAATGGCAGCTTTCGGATCAGCAGTTCGGTGCTCTTCTGGTAGCGGCGAATCTCACGGAGGGCGACGGTTCCCGGTCGGTACCGATGGGGTTTCTTGACACCGCCAGTCGCCGGCGCGCTCTTGCGGGCCGCCTTGGTGGCCAACTGCT
This sequence comes from Patiria pectinifera, assembly GCA_029964075.1. Classification (NCBI taxonomy): domain Eukaryota; kingdom Metazoa; phylum Echinodermata; class Asteroidea; order Valvatida; family Asterinidae; genus Patiria; species Patiria pectinifera. Next base: position 4,945 of record JASAOE010000549.1, read on the forward strand.
TCCTGGGAGCTTTCCCCCCGGTGCTCTTTCTTGCCGTCTGCTTGGTGCGCGCCATGGTCAAGGGTATGGTTTGATGAACGGTAATCACAACTGAGTGCAGATTGAGCGAACGGACCCCGCCTCTTAAGGCCGGCGCATAGCATCCTAGGTTGGAAGCCTAACAATGGGCTGTCTTCCGATTGGGTGCTTCGGGGGCCAAGCGGAGACGCTTCAGTGATCACGATTTCCGTACGTTGAAAAAGTATGGACGTTAAATTTCAATCGAAAATGCTGCTTTTCCGAGCCTATAGTATTATGAGCCTTCGGCAACAGAATCCATTTGGGATCGTTGTGACTTCAATATTTCCCCCACCACCTACTTGGGATTAATTGAACCCCAATAAACACCCCCTCCCCCACCCCCCAAAAAAAGAACAGAAAAAGAGAACGATTGACAAACATATATACGGATTTCCCTGGCTGCTGTTTATGTTTGTTTTGTAATAAAGACAATAATCACACACACACCCATTCGCGAACAAAATGTCACGGATCCCTCTATACGTTCCCCGCTATATCCTGAGACGAGCACCCAGTAGTTATGACTTAATCGACTTTGAAAAAAATGGAGACCAGACATGTTTTACATGGCAACCATAAACACCTACTCGACTCGTACTTTACAAACATACTAAGGTAGGGCCCCAAAAAAAAAAAAAAAAAAATACACCCCTAAAAAGGGTGATCCGAAAGAAAGGGGGAAAAAAAGTGAAAGAGAATTGAGTGGAAATAGGGAGGAAAAGCAACACTAAGAACACACATGACAAGGACAAGTGAAATCAAGTAAAATCAAGATCCAATCTCTTTTTTGAAATAGTGGTGGCTCTGAAAAGAGCCGTTCGGTTTGATATTTGGATATGGTGTCTAGCCGCCGAAGCCGTACAGCGTGCGTCCCTGTCTCTTCAGCGCATACACCACGTCCATTGCAGTGACAGTCTTCCTCTTGGCGTGCTCGCAGTAGGTGACTGCATCGCGGATAACGTTCTCCAGGAAAACCTTGAGGACTCCGCGGGTTTCTTCGTAGATGAGCCCGGAGATACGCTTGACTCCTCCGCGGCGGGCCAGCCGACGAATGGCTGGTTTAGTGATTCCCTGGATGTTATCTCGGAGAACCTTGCGGTGTCGCTTGGCACCCCCTTTGCCTAGTCCCTTTCCTCCTTTGCCACGGCCAGACATGTTTGTGTCTCCTCAGTCGGTTGTAGATGATTCAATGGCCATCCCTTCCCCGGCGAGGCAACTTATAGGACATGCGCGGACGCGATATGAGCATGCGAAGCCATCAACTGTTACGGCGCCCTCTGGCGACCAATCGTGGCAGGAGCACTAATCCTGGGAAACAAAAAAATCAGAAGCAAAACAAGGGGGAAAAGGGATAACAAATAAGAAAAGGAAGAAGATGCCTAGAAACATATTGCAACGAGACTCCAACAATAAATGTATAACCAGTCACAGAGGGGTCGTGGCCAAGCCCTTTTTTTTTTTTTTTTTTTTTTTTACACCTTGAACGGAAATCAATGGAAACACCAACATCATAATTTAACAAGACTTTATACACTTATTAATATTTACCGTAATTCAATGTGAAAGCCCTGTCACCAAAACGTCAAAAGAAAACGAACTTTTAACGACGGGGCACCGTAGTCAGAACCTGTTTTGTATTAATTGATGTTCCCCGAAAGTGGGCCGAATCCCGGATGTACTGCTATACCGGGCCAACCCGTGGCCGGGACGAGGCAAGCCTCTATTCCACGGCCCAAATCCAAAAATCAGTTTAATATACTGGCTGTTCAATGAACAGCATTTCAGATATTAAGCTGAAAAGAACAGATACTAATTTTTTGGTTTCGGGATCCTCCTAAAGAAGATCCCAGGATAGGGTAGTCACACTACACCTTAGTTAGTGAGGCTACGAGCCTCCCTACCCTTTTACCTACTATCAAGAACAAACAGACATTTGACAAAAGACAAGACATGCAGTCTGTGTAGCCACGCTACCCACGCATTACCATGGTAGGGTACGACCCTAACTGACTGACAGGAAAATATACAAACAGAAAACTATACCATGAGACTTCCGGACGCAACAACGCTCATACGAGCAAACATTCAGTAAAAAAGGACCTAAGGGGTCCTAACCGACAGAGCGAAAACGCTCACAGGTCCGACCTAAGAAACAACAAAAGCCAGCAAAAAGCCAGGCTTAGTAAAAAGAGGCCTAAGGGGCCCCAAAACCAGGAGCAAAAGAACTCCCACAAAAAGGGGACCTAATGGGTCCCAAAAAACATGGAGCAAAAAGGCTCCCACAAAAAGGACCTAAGGGGCCCGAGATAAACAAGGAGCAAAAAGTCCTAAGGCTGCAATAGTGCAAAAACACAAAATCACAACCTAAAGACAAGTTTGTCATCTCTGACGACACAAACTGCTCCCCGCACGCACCAGATGGTGCGGAACTTGGCCCGGTCCAGCCGGACAAAGTCTAAATGAATGCGGTTCTTGACCGCCGCCTTGACACGGTGAAGCAAGTGGTCGGCATCCGGCCGTGAGCCATCATACAATGCCTCACAGCGCGAACACCAAACCAACCACTTCACCGTGCTAATCAAATACCAGACCAGAAGAGAGTCTGGCCTGGTCTCTAGCCCTGACCCATACAAAACGCAGGAGCGGGTCAGGGACAAATAACAGGCCAGGGCTTTGCCACCAATGTGTTCGACCCATGCCCACAAAATGGAAACAAAAGGGCATTCCCAGAAAACGTGGCTCAGTGACTCGGGAGCTGCACATCCAACCCTAGGACACTGGCCGTCACCAATTCCCCAATGGCCTAAACGTTGGGAAGTTTTCAAGGCCCCCCATATCACCCTCCAATTCAAGTCTCGCAAGCGGTTACCCAAGTTGGAGGAGTGACACAATTTAAAAGATGAAGAAAATCATCGCACCTAACCGCCGGACACTGGACCGGCTGCTGACCTGACAACAGGTCATACAGTTGTCGGACCGTAATTGGCCCCCAGTCAATATCCGGCGAAATCGTAGAAACAAGCAGGACCAGCCTGCAAAAATGGCGATAAAACCCAGTGGGTTGGAAGGCGTGTGGGGTATCATTCCTCCAGATGTTACGGGGGAGAACCCCGAGGAGTGACGAGGCCGCCCAGTACAGAGAAAAAAATCTCCAAGGAGGACCATCGTCACTCAACAAAACCTTAAACCCACTGACAAAGAAAGCGTCACATTTGTGACGAATATTGGTGACCCCAAGGCCACCATTAGCCAAAGTCTGGACAAGGACTGACCTTTTACAAGTTCAGTCTTGCCAGACCAAATAAACGAAAAATGGCCCGGTTAATAACCCTCTCTACCGAAACCGGTAGAGGGTACACCAGGGCCAAAAACAACGGAGTTAAAATCAAGGTGTTGACCAGCAACACCTTGCCTAAAAGAGAGAGCATCCTCCCTTTCCACATGTCCAAAGTGGACTGCAGATTGGGGATCCGCTCTCTCCAATTCATAGGGCCCATGTCCCCACCGCCAACCCAGACACCGTTGATTTTAATGGGGTCTCTGGTCCACTGGATAGGGACCACATCGGGAAGGCAGTCTGGCCATGAGCCAAAAGCCAAGCCTTTCGACTTGGCAAAGTTAAGGCGAGACCCGCTCGCACGAGAAAATGCATCGATGATGCCAAACAACCGCCTCACCGATCTGAAATCCCGAACTATGCAGGTAGTGTCGTCTGCGTACTGCAGAACCCTGCATTCGAGGCCACTGGCCCCGGGGATTGTCAGACCGGCAAGACGGCTATCTTTAATAATGGTCTGAGCAAAAGGCTCGATAAAAAGCACGTATAAAAGAGGGGAGAGGGGGCAACCCTGCCTCACTCCCCTCGTGACTAAAAAGGGTTCCGAAAGAGAACCATTAGTTAAAATGGCACTGGATATGTTTGTGTACAACAACTCTATCCAGTGCCGAAAATTAGGTCCAAAACCAAAACGGTCGAGGACCTTAAAAAGAAAATCCCAATTGACCCTGTCAAAGGCCTTCTGCTGGTCAAGGGAAATAACAAGGCAGTCAAGGTTCTTCCCATCCACGAATGCTACCAGATCCCGAAGGAGTCTGATATTATCATGGATGGACCTCCCCTTGACGCCACAAGTTTGAAACTGCCCGACAATGTCGGGCAACACCCGACCAAGGCGGAGGCACAAGGCCTTCGACAGGATCTTGTAGTCAACATTGAGAAGGGATATAGGACGCTTGTTCCGAGGATCAAGCGGATCCCCACCCTTCTCTAATAGTGTGATGATTCCCAATCGCTGGGAATCACCTAGTCTATTTAAAGAAAAGGCACAACGGAAGACCCCGAGAAGGTCGGGACCGACCAAATCCCAGAACTCCACGTAGAATTCCTTGGGCAGGCCGTCCCCACCAGGAGTCTTACCGTTGGCCATACTACGTAGAGCCACATCGAGCTCAGGCAGCCCAAGTGGGCTGTCCAAGTCAATGCGGCTCGCTTCGTCCAAAACATTGGACAAAGAGTCCAGAAACGGAGACTGCGATTCAACCTCCACAGGCTCGGCCGAAAACAAATCGAGATAAAAATCTCTATAAACTGTCGAGATTTCTTCCGGAGAGGAAACAATGTCCCCTCAGGACTATAAACGGAAGAAATAGTTTTCTTCCGAGCCCGGGAGGTCTCAAGCTGGTAAAAATACCTGGACGGCTTCTCCCCTTCCTCGAGGTCACGAACCCGCGCGCGGATCCGAGCCCCCTCCGCTTCGAAGTCGTCCAGTCTAGCAAGCTCGTTTCTAATTGCCTCGTGCCGAGCAAGAACCTCAGGGTTACATTGCCCGGAATTGAGAGCGGAAACGACAGAGCGCAGGGCGGCCACAAGTGACTCCCTGCGCCGACGTCTATTTCTTACCAACCGGCAAGAAAAGGAAATAATAAATCGCTTAATGCGGGACTTGACGTCCTCCCACCAGAGGAGTTCGTTTCCGTACCCCTCCTTGAGAGTCCGCCAGCCCGCATAAGCCTTTCTGAAATCCGTTCGAAAGCCAGCGTCGGCCAGGACGGAAACATTACATTTCCAAAAACCCCGACCGGCGCCGGCAATCTCCGGGAAAGTAAATTTCAAATCAACACAGTCATGGTCACTGAAATAGCATGGCGAATGCCCGCAAGACACGACACCCACCGAACTGGATGTATAAATACGGTCCAGCCGGCTAGTGATCGTGTTTGCTGCATTTCGCCATGTAAAAGAATGCGTGGACGGGTTAAAAGACCGCCAGCAGTCCTTAAAAGAAAAGTCGGAAATGAGATGACCGAGCTCCGCGGCGCCGATCCCACAAGATGTGGAATCTGAACCACGGCGGTCAAGCTCTAAATCCAGGACACAGTTGAAGTCTCCTGCTAAAATAACAGGACGACTACCCGTCAAGAAAAAAGACAAATCCGTGAAGAAGAGACGACGCGACCTGGGGTCAGTCTGGGCATAAACTGTGCACAATCGCACACCCTTTCCTCCCCCCGGACCGCGCAAAATTCCAGAAACGATCCTTCCATCAGAGTCGATGGAGAGATCAGAAAATTCAAAAGGACTTTTGGCAGGCAGAAGGATGACGGTCCCACAGGAAGAAGATGTGCCAAAACTGGCAAAAATCTTCCCCCTCCACTCTGCCTGCCAAGAAACTAAATCGTCATTGCCAGAAATATGACACTCCTGAAGACAGGAAATATCATACTCCCGACAAAGACTAAAAACACGTCTCCTCTTCACGGGGTCACGCATTCCATTGACATTCAATGAAAGCAAATTGACCATGGTGTGCTGAAGTGAACATATTACTCAGGTGGATCACCTTTCGGTTTACCACCCGAGTCTAGAGTTGCAGCTGTGGGAGGACTACTGTCCCCCACCTGCTTGTCGGTATCCGGGCCCTGGGGCGCGGACCGGCTAGTTTGTGTGTCCTCCAAAGGTGTTGTGCGGGGGACAGCACTAGTTTTGGATGAGCTTGTAGGCTCATCCACTTTCATCTCAGACTCAGATGAGTCTGAGAGACATTTCCCCGAGATTTTTTTGGGGACTGCACCCGAAGAGGGAGAATCGGAGTCAGAAGAGGGATGACGAGCCCTCTTCTTCATCTTCCTCTTCCCTCTAACGGGTAAAAAACCCACCGCCCTATCTATTGCAGCCGCCTGGCAGTCAATGGCATCGCAAGACACCACGGGCTTGGCGTTAATACCCGTGCAGTCTGCGCAGCCGGCCACATGAAAGGGCATAGCCCTCGAAATCCCACGGTCGCAATGGAAACATTCCCACGCGACCGGAGACTTCAGAGGGCCTACCTGCCTCGAGCACTGAATGCACGATGCTCGAGGCAATTCAAAATTCGATGACTCGGAACTCTCCGAGTCTGACAAATCAGACCCGGGAGTTACAGCTGGGTTGGATTTCTCCGCCGCTGCCACGTCCAAAACGGGCGTGGACTCGGGGGAAGACGGAGAAGACTGCAACCCACTAGATTTGGCAGGAGAGGATTCCGCTCCAACAGATGGAACCGGAGCAGACCTCCCCTGCACTACTACATCAGCCCACCGTTTGGTGGGCTGAACTTTCCTAGCGAAGGATTTGGGGCACAGCTTAAAGCCATGCCCCTCCTCCTCGCACAAAGTACAAACCACCCTGTTGGGGCATTCCCCAGAAGGGTGGCCTACAAGCAAACATTTGTAGCACCTTACGGTACTACATTTGTTTGCCGAGTGCGTCGGATCCCCGCACCGGGCGCACGTCCGGGTCTGGCCGGAGTGGCCGACCCAGGCGTTACGGTTCCCAATGCGGAGAACCGACGGTATAGATTTGACACCCGACATTAAGTACTGTCGGGTGCCAGTGAATACGGCAGGTTCCTCAGGGTAGGTTTGGAATCTACCCTTGTGGACCCTGCCGTACCTAGACAAGATGGACCGGACGACATTGTCGTCCACGTCCATCTCAACATACTTCACAGTGACCAGCTTCAGGCCGAAGGATGAAACACGGCAACCTGGAAGCCGGTCTAAAACTGGCTCAAACTTTCGAGCTAGTGCGACCGATTTGAACGTCATGTCAAATCGGCCGCCAGGTAGAGGTTGCAAGGCCTCAAGGTGATTGGCCGGGATAATCCCGACCCCCTTGAGGGCCTTGAAAACGTCACTTGACGTCTCCTTGCCCCCGAAACTAAGTTCGAGGGCTCGGAGACGCCTGGCTTCGCTAGCGTTTGACGGCATGCTAAGCCGAGAGAGAACAAAATAAAGGAAAAATCCGACTTGGATTTCTTTCACAAAAATTAAAAATACCGTTACAAGCTTGTAACGGTATTGACTATATTAAATATATACAACGAAGAGCGAGTCACAACTGCTGACTCACTCAACAAGAAGGTAAATCACAGGTAGCAACTGCCTACCTGTGATTAAGAAAGAAAAATGAACGCGGAGGCCAGGCCCCGCAGACCCGAAATTCCCCACCGGTGTAGTGCAGAGAACCCCGAGCCTACAGGCCCGCAATACCCGCGCTACGGCTCGCTCCCCGCTGCCGACCCACCACCTAGTGTAACGGCGGTAGTCGGCTGCGTAACGGGTCACAAGCCGCAGCACAAGCACACGGGTCCCAACCCCGCAAACACTAGAGAAAGGGAAAAATTCCCCCAACAAAGGACTTCACGGGGCTATGCACACGCACAGCCCCACCCAAATGAATAGAGCCGTGCACGCTGCCACGGCCTAAACAAAGAAATATGTAGAAACGAATGGGCCGTGCACGCTGCCACGGCCCAAACAAAGGATGTGTAGAAATGAATAGGCTGGCGTGTACAGCACTGCGTACACAGCCAGCAACAAAAACCAACACCCAAAAACACCCAAAATATCACCAAAAATACAACAAAAATCTCTAAAAACCAGACCTACTTGGTCTACAAACGAAAACTAATACGCAGCTATCAAAATTATCGCCTCACGCGATGTAAAACACGATTTTCTTCGAAGACAACCCGGAGCTCCGGAGAGGCGTGGCTGTCTGAAAAGAACAGATTCTACACATGATCTTAGCCAAAAGGCCGAGAAGCGATAACGATTAATATTAAAACAATAGCGCGGAAAGGGATTATTCGCCTGGAAATACTGTTGGCCATTGTTCTTCTTATTATTAATTTTTGCTTTTTTTGTTTCCTGGTGTGACCAAAAAAAAAAGACTCATGCGCGTCCACCCGCAACTCAACGAAACCCGTGGAGAGAGAGATGAGCAAGAAATCTCCGGCTTTCTCAGATTAACAGAGACATATACATTCTTAAAAATATTTCCATAATGCATTTTCATACACCTCGATCATATTTCACCAAAAATCTTGTTGAAAAAATTAATCCAGACAAAAAATGGGATCAATGCATCATTGAGCGAGAGCGTCGGCACTAAATGCCGTACGTACGATGTACCGGGACAAGCATATCAATAGATGGCGCCCTTCAACACTCCCGGTATCGCGCCTCGGCGTTTCCCATCTGGGTATTTCTCAGGCCCTGCCAATGGGTCCCACATTGGGGGCGGGTAATACCTCAGTTTGTCAGTAAGCTCCGTGGCCGAGTGGTAAGAAAGCACATGTAGAAAGCAATAGACCGTGGGTTCGAGTCCCAGCCTGCCGCTTTCCTTTAATTGCTTGGTTATTGGTTTGGTGTTTTTTTTCCCCTTACTTATTTCCCCTTTTTGTAATAATTACTATCTTATTTCATTGATTTATTGTTTATTTCGTCATGAAGTTATAAAAGAAAATTCGAAAGAAAAGAAAACAATCGTCATACCGTTTTCATTTGCACTTATAATACTTATGTATCAATATCAATGCGGTCCCGCGGGGGAGTTAATTGAAGAGAGAAAGAAAGAAAACAAACGGGAAACAAATGTCAACGCACCATTATTTGGCCATTTTTGTAACTTTTGGTGAATAAGTCATTCACAAACACCATGAGGCAACATTTAAGACAATACATATACATGCATGGCTAATGTACTCGGCCGGCCGGGCACATACGCAGTGCGTAAAATTTTGCATAATGCTTAAGTTAAAGACACAGTGGGAATTCTATCTGGAACAGTGTTCTATTGTTTATAGACAAATAAGAGAAATTTATTTCGGCTATGAGTGAAGGTAGAGGTGGAGTTAGACAGGCAGCGACAAATCTCTTTTTTGAAGGTTGTGGTGGCTCTGAAAAGAGCCTTTTGGGTTTGTGGATGCAAAGTAAGTTCTGTTCTTTACTTTGACACTTTGGCGGTCTTCTTGGGTAGAAGAACTTGCTGGATGTTGGGAAGGACACCACCCTGCGCGATGGTAACTCCGCTCATCAACTTGTTCAACTCCTCGTCGTTGCGTATAGCAAGCTGCAGGTGGGGGGGTTAATTCTCGTCTTCTTGTTGTCTCGTGCAGCGTTTCCGGCCAGTTCCAAGATCTCCGCGGTAAGGTACTCCATTACTGCCGCAAGGTAGACCGGTGCACCGGCACCAACACGCTGGGCGTAGTTACCCTTGCGCAGAAATCTGTGAACACGACCCACGGGGAACTGGAGTCCCGCCCTGGAGGACCTGCTCTTGGCCTTGCTTCTTGCTTTGCCGCTCTTTCCTCGTCCAGTCATCTTGACAGTATAGTGACAGAAGATGAATGTACTCTGCAGTAAAGGTGGTGTGTGAATGAACCCACTTGGAAAACACGACACTAGTTATAGCGTTCTGGTGGATTGGCTGAAGCGTGCCAAGTAGCCAATCATGCGACACGGGCGTGCCCGTCGCACGGTTGGGTGCACCGCATCCATTTTGGACGCGGGGGACGAGGGGAACAATTACAACTGTGTCATCGTAATTGGAAGTAATGCAATCACCAGATAAAACACAGAAACATGCAACATTCTTACCTCCATTTTTAGACGTTTTATTTTTATTCCGCCGAAGAAGTCCCATGATCTTTCGACCAGCCTCCGCACAATGGCAGTGATTCGTTGCTCTCACGCGGCGGTTAAAACTGGCCTTGGTTTCTTGCTAGATAATTATAACATGTATGTCATCCCACAGACGAAATCCTAATTTATTTTAATGGTAACCCACTCAACAGAATGCAGGCACTCGCCCGGAGATTGAAAAGAAATGACCAGTTGACAAAGGCTGTGGCATAAATTAAATTATGTGTTTACAAAGACGACAAGACTCAGGGATTAACTTTAATCGTATTACCTCCCCTCGCCTCATGAGGGGTAAAAGAATATATTAAAAAAAGAGTGAAAGGGACACAACAGAATAAAATTAAAAAAAGGTTAGTTGTAAAACCTAAGAAATGGGCTGATCGGGCGAACTGAGCTGACTGGCAAATCTCTTTTTGGAAACTGTGTTGGCTCTGAAAAGAGCCGTTTGGTTTTGAAGCCTTCAAAATTTCTATTTTGAAGTCGTGTACTTGGTGACGGCCTTGGTGCCTTCGCTGACTGCATGTTTAGCAAGCTCCCCGGGAAGAAGTAGGCGTACTGCTGTCTGCACTTCGCGGCTTGTGATGGTGGACTTCTTGTTGTAGAGAGCGAGGCGAGAAGATTCGCTGGCGATGCGCTCAAACACGTCGTTGACAAAGCTGTTCATGATGCTCATTGCCTTGCTCGAGATTCCGGTGTCGGGGTGCACTTGTTTCATCACTTTGTAGATGTAGATGCCGTAGCTCTCCTTGCGACGCCGGTGCCTCTTTTTGTTTGCGCTAACCGGACCCTTAGTGTTTCCGGCCTTCTTCTGACCTTTTCCGCTAACTTTGGGAGCCATATTGGAGGACTTGGAATGTATCGGATCGTGCGATCGAATGAAAGACCAGCACGCCTTGGCCGGCTTTTATTGTGCACAGCTTGGATTCTGACCACCCATGCATCGTCCACTTTCCCGCCAGTGACCGCTTACCCATGCGTGAAGAAAGCGGTATGCGTCGGTATGCGTGCATAGTTATACAATGCACGCACGGCACAAACTCGGCTAGGGTACCCCCCCCCCCCCTCCCCGGCAAGGGTATTTTTAGCCTTTTTCTCAGACTGACACGTGTATAAGTGTCCTTCGTAAATATTATTGTCTACTGAATTTCTGGGAAAAATAAAGTCATCTCCAGCGGAGGGCGAATTAATATGTCGTAGTGTACCAACAGAGAACCAATACTTCTTAAAATGTTGTGTTCCCCTTATGCACCATCCATTTATAATGAATCATACAATGTAACGCAAAACCGACGAAAATAAGAGAACGAGTACCTGTAAATGTCAATGGTAAAACATATAGGAAATATATATCATTATTACCATGCCAATAACAATTCAATTTTGCCCGTAACACGTTTCGGATGAGGCATACGTATAGAACCCAAAAGTGGAATGTATTTGGACAGAATATCAACAATAATAATTTGAAGAAAAAAATCATCAACGGTCCTTTATTCTTTATTTGAAGGAAAACTCAAGGATTGGACTTAATCTCTCTTTGAAGAAGTAGTGGCTCTGAAAAGAGCCGTTAGTTTTATTTCTTTTTGCGCACACAACGTGCTCAAGCTCGTTCACCCCGAATTCGGCGGGCCAACTGGATGTCCTTGGGCATGATGGTGACCCTCTTGGCGTGAATGGCGCACAGGTTGGTGTCTTCGAAGAGGCCAACGAGGTAAGCTTCGCTCGCTTCTTGCAATGCCATGACGGCAGAACTCTGGAATCGCAGTTCAGTTTTGAAATCCTGTGCAATTTCACGCACAAGTCTCTGGAATGGCAGCTTTCGGATCAGCAGTTCGGTGCTCTTCTGGTAGCGGCGAATCTCACGGAGGGCGACGGTTCCCGGTCGGTACCGATGGGGTTTCTTGACACCGCCAGTCGCCGGCGCGCTCTTGCGGGCCGCCTTGGTGGCCAACTGCTTCCGGGGGGTTTCCCCCCGGTGCTCTTTCTTGCCGTCTGCTTGGTGCGCGCCATGGTCAGGGGTATGGTTTGATGAACGGTAATCACAACTGAGTGCAGATTGAGCGAACGGACCCCGCCTCTTAAGGCCGGCGCATAGCATCCTAGGTTGGAAGCCTAACAATGGGCTGTCTTCCGATTGGGTGCTTTGGGGGCCAAGCGGAGACGCTTCAGTGATCACGATTTCCGTACGTTGAAAAAGTATGGACGTTAAATTTCAATCGAAAATGCTGCTTTTCCGAGCCTATAGTATTATGAGCCTTTGGGATTAATTGAACCCCAATAAACACCCCCTCCCCCACCCCCAAAAAAGAACAGAAAAAGAGAACGAGTGACAAACATATATACGGATTTCCCTGGCTGCTGTTTATGTTTGTTTTGTAATAAAGACAATAATCACACACACCCATTCGCGAACAAAATGTCACGGATCCCTCTATACGTTCCCCGCTATATCCTGAGACGAGCACCCAGTAGTTATGACTTAATCGACTTTGAAAAAAATGGAGACCAGACATGTTTTACATGGCAACCATAGACACCTACTCGACTCGTACTTTACAAACATACTAAGGTAGGGCCCAATAAAAAAATAAAAATAATACAATCCTGAAAAGGGTGATCCGAAAGAAAAGGGGGAATAAAGTGAAAGAGAAATGAGTGGAAATAGGGAGGGGAAAAGCAACACTAAGAACACACATGACAAGGACAAGTGAAATCAAGTAAAATCAAGATCCAATCTCTTTTTTGAAATAGTGGTGGCTCTGAAAAGAGCCGTTCGGTTTGATATTTGGATATGGTGTCTAGCCGCCGAAGCCGTACAGCGTGCGTCCCTGTCTCTTCAGCGCATACACCACGTCCATTGCAGTGACAGTCTTCCTCTTGGCGTGCTCGCAGTAGGTGACTGCATCGCGGATAACGTTCTCCAGGAAAACCTTGAGGACTCCGCGGGTTTCTTCGTAGATGAGCCCGGAGATACGCTTGACTCCTCCGCGGCGGGCCAGCCGACGAATGGCTGGTTTAGTGATTCCCTGGATGTTATCTCGGAGAACCTTGCGGTGTCGCTTGGCACCCCCTTTGCCTAGTCCCTTTCCTCCTTTGCCACGGCCAGACATGTTTGTGTCTCCTCAGTCGGTTGTAGATGATTCAATGGCCATCCCTTCCCCGGCGAGGCAACTTATAGGACATGCGCGGACGCGATATGAGCATGCGAAGCCATCAACTGTTACGGCGCCCTCTGGCGACCAATCGTGGCAGGAGCACTAATCCTGGGAAACAAAAAAATCAGAAGCAAAACAAGGGGGAAAAGGGATAACAAATAAGAAAAGGAAGAAGATGCCTAGAAACATATTGCAACGAGACTCAAACAATAAATGTATAACCAGTCACAGAGGGGTCGTGGCCAAGCCCTTTTTTTTTTTTTTTTTTTACACCTTGAACGGAAATCAATGGAAACACCAACATCATAATTTAACAAGACTTTATACACTTATTAATATTTACCGTAATTCAATGTGAAAGCCATGTCACCAAAACGTCAAAAGAAAACGAACTTTTAACGACGGGGCACCGTAGTCAGAACCTGTTTTTGTATTAATTGATGTTCCCCGAAGGGAGTGGGCCGAATCCCGGATGTACTGCTATACCGGGCCAACCCGTGGCCGGGACGAGGCAAGCCTCTATTCCACGGCCCAAATCCAAAAATCAGTTTAATATACTGGCTGTTCAATGAACAGCATTTCAGATATTAAGCTGAAAAGAACAGATACTTATTTTTGTTGGCCCCCCCACAAGACCACGCTTGGGAGGCCAGGCAGGCCGGCCACGCCGGACCAAGCTAGTAGGGTTGCGAACCCTCCTGCCCGGGACAAAACAACATACAAAGGCGACTTCACGCCTACACACATAACACAAAGGGCGACTTCACGCCTAAACAAAGGCAACTTCATGCCTAAACCAGAATACCCATGCGAGGCAGCACACGGAAAACCGTCACCACTCAAGCCGGGGACCACTTCGGGGGAGGAGCCTTACAGTCTCAAGGCAAAGTGCAATGCCGAGTCTGGACCACCTCCTGATATTCCTGACCAGGACTAAGACCAAAGTGCAATGATCTTAGCCAAAAGGCCGAGAAGCGATAACGATTAATATTAAAACAATAGCGCGGAAAGGGATTATTCGCCTGGAAATACTGTTGGCCATTGTTCTTCTTATTATTAATTTTTGCTTTTTTTGTTTCCTGGTGTGACCAAAAAAAAAAGACTCATGCGCGTCCACCCGCAACTCAACGAAACCCGTGGAGAGAGAGATGAGCAAGAAATCTCCGGCTTTCTCAGATTAACAGAGACATATACATTCTTAAAAATATTTCTATAATGCATTTTCATACACCTCGATCATATTTCACCAAAAATCTTGCTGAAAAAATTAATCCAGACAAAAAATGGGATCAATGCATCATTGAGCGAGAGCGTCGGCACTAAATGCCGTACGTACGATGTACCGGGACAAGCATATCAATAGATGGCGCCCTTCAACACTCCCGGTATCGCGCCTCGGCGTTTCCCATCTGGGTATTTCTCAGGCCCTGCCAATGGGTCCCACATTGGGGGCGGGGAAATACCTCAGTTTGTCAGTAAGCTCCGTGGCCGAGTGGTAAGAAAGCACATGTAGAAAGCAATAGACCGTGGGTTCGAGTCCCAGCCTGCCGCTTTCCTTTAATTGCTTGGTTATTGGTTTGGTGTTTTTTTTCCCCCTTACTTATTTCCCCTTTTTGTAATAATTACTATCTTATTTCATTGATTTATTGTTTATTTCGTCATGAAGTTATAAAAAGAAAATTCGAAAGAAAAGAAAACAATCGTCATACCGTTTTCATTTGCACTTATAATACTTATGTATCAATATCAATGCGGTCCCGCGGGGGAGTTAATTGAAGAGAGAAAGAAAGAAAACAAACGGGAAACAAATGTCAACGCACCATTATTTGGCCATTTTTGTAACGTTTGGTGAATAAGTCATTCACAAACACCATGAGGCAACATTTAAGACAATACATATACATGCATGGCTAATGTACTCGGCCGGCCGGGCACATACGCAGTGCGTAAAATTTTGCATAATGCTTAAGTTAAAGACACAGTGGGAATTCTATCTTGCACAGTGTTCTATTGTTTATAGACAAATAAGAGAAATTTATTTCGGCTATGAGTGAAGGTAGAGGTGGAGTTAGACAGGCAGCGACAAATCTCTTTTTTGAAGGTTGTGGTGGCTCTGAAAAGAGCCTTTTGGGTTTGTGGATGCAAAGTAAGTTCTTTTCTTTACTTTGACACTTTGGCGGTCTTCTTGGGTAGAAGAACTTGCTGGATGTTGGGAAGGACACCACCCTGCGCGATGGTAACTCCGCTCATCAACTTGTTCAACTCCTCGTCGTTGCGTATAGCAAGCTGCAGGTGGCGGGGTTAATTCTCGTCTTCTTGTTGTCTCGTGCAGCGTTTCCGGCCAGTTCCAAGATCTCCGCGGTAAGGTACTCCATTACTGCCGCAAGGTAGACCGGTGCACCGGCACCAACACGCTGGGCGTAGTTACCCTTGCGCAGAAATCTGTGAACACGACCCACGGGGAACTGGAGTCCCGCCCTGGAGGACCTGCTCTTGGCCTTGCTTCTTGCTTTGCCGCTCTTTCCTCGTCCAGTCATCTTGACAGTATAGTGACAGAAGATGAATGTACTCTGCAGTAAAGGTGGTGTGTGAATGAACCAACTTGGAAAACACGACACTAGTTATAGCGTTCTGGTGGATTGGCTGAAGCGTGCCAAGTAGCCAATCATGCGACACGGGCGTGCCCGTCGCACGGTTTTGTGCACCGCATCCATTTTGGACGCGGGGGACGAGGGGAACAATTACAACTGTGTCATCGTAATTGGAAGTAATGCAATCACCAGATAAAACACAGAAACATGCAACATTCTTACCTCCATTTTTAGACGTTTTATTTTTATTCCGCCGAAGAAGTCCCATGATCTTTCGACCAGCCTCCGCACAATGGCAGTGATTCGTTGCTCTCACGCGGCGGTTAAAACTGGCCTTGGTTTCTTGCTAGATAATTATAACATGTATGTCATCCCACAGACGAAATCCTAATTTATTTTAATGGTAACCCACTCAACAGAATGCAGGCACTCGCCCGGAGATTGAAAAGAAATGACCAATTGACAAAGGCTGTGGCATAAATTAAATTATGTGTTTACAAAGACGACAAGACTCAGGGATTAACTTTAATCGTATTACCTCCCCTCGCCTCATGAGGGGTAAAAGAATATATTAAAAAAAGAGTGAAAGGGACACAACAGAATAAAATTAAAAAAAGGTTAGTTGTAAAACCTAAGAAATGGGCTGATCGGGCGAACTGAGCTGACTGGCAAATCTCTTTTTGGAAACTGTGTTGGCTCTGAAAAGAGCCGTTTGGTTTTGAAGCCTTCAAAATTTCTATTTTGAAGTCGTGTACTTGGTGACGGCCTTAGTGCCTTCGCTGACTGCATGTTTAGCAAGCTCCCCGGGAAGAAGTAGGCGTACTGCTGTCTGCACTTCGCGGCTTGTGATGGTGGACTTCTTGTTGTAGAGAGCGAGGCGAGAAGATTCGCTGGCGATGCGCTCAAACACGTCGTTGACAAAGCTGTTCATGATGCTCATTGCCTTGCTCGAGATTCCGGTGTCGGGGTGCACTTGTTTCATCACTTTGTAGATGTAGATGCCGTAGCTCTCCTTGCGACGCCGGTGCCTCTTTTTGTTTGCGCTAACCGGACCCTTAGTGTTTCCGGCCTTCTTCTGACCTTTTCCGCTAACTTTGGGAGCCATATTGGAGGACTTGGAATGTATCGGATCGTGCGATCGAATGAAAGACCAGCACGCCTTGGCCGGCTTTTATTGTGCACAGCTTGGATTCTGACCACCCATGCATCGTCCACTTTCCCGCCAGTGACCGCTTACCCATGCGTGAAGAAAGCGGTATGCGTCGGTATGCGTGCATAGTTATACAATGCACGCACGGCACAAACTCGGCTAGGTACCCCCTCCCCGGCAAGGGTATTTTTAGCCTTTTTCTCAGACTGACACGTGTATAAGTGTCCTTCGTAAATATTATTGTCTACTGAATTTCTGGGAAAAAATAAAGTCATCTCCAGCGGAGGGCGAATTAATATGTCGTAGTGTACCAACAGAGCACCAATACTTCTTTAAATGTTGTTTCCCTCTTATGCACCATCCATTTATAATGAATCATACAATGTAACGCAAAACCGACGAAAATAAGAGAACGAGTACCTGTAAATGTCAATGGTAAAACATATAGGAAATATATATCATTATTACCATGCCAATAACAATTCAATTTTGCCCGTAACACGTTTCGGATGAGGCATACGTATAGAACCCAAAAAGTGGAATGTATTTGGACAGAATATCAACAATAATAATTTGAAGAAAAAAATCATCAACGGTCCTTTATTCTTTATTTGAAGGAAAACTCAAGGATTGGACTTAATCTCTCTTTGAAGAAGTAGTGGCTCTGAAAAGAGCCGTTAGTTTTATTTCTTTTGCGCACACAACGTGCTCAAGCTCGTTCACCCCGAATTCGGCGGGCCAACTGGATGTCCTTGGGCATGATGGTGACCCTCTTGGCGTGAATGGCGCACAGGTTGGTGTCTTCGAAGAGGCCGACGAGGTAAGCTTCGCTCGCTTCTTGCAATGCCATGACGGCAGAACTCTGGAATCGCAGTTCAGTTTTGAAATCCTGTGCAATTTCACGCACAAGTCTCTGGAATGGCAGCTTTCGGATCAGCAGTTCGGTGCTCTTCTGGTAGCGGCGAATCTCACGGAGGGCGACGGTTCCCGGTCGGTACCGATGGGGTTTCTTGACACCGCCAGTCGCCGGCGCGCTCTTGCGGGCCGCCTTGGTGGCCAACTGCTTCCTGGGGGCTTTCCCCCCGGTGCTCTTTCTTGCCGTCTGCTTGGTGCGCGCCATGGTCAAGGGTATGGTTTGATGAACGGTAATCACAACTGAGTGCAGATTGAGCGAACGGACCCCGCCTCTTAAGGCCGGCGCATAGCATCCTAGGTTGGAAGCCTAACAATGGGCTGTCTTCCGATTGGGTGCTTCGGGGGCCAAGCGGAGACGCTTCAGTGATCACGATTTCCGTACGTTGAAAAAGTATGGACGTTAAATTTCAATCGAAAATGCTGCTTTTCCGAGCCTATAGTATTATGAGCCTTCGGCAACAGAATCCATTTGGGATCGTTGTGACTTCAATATTTCCCCCACCACCTACTTGGGATTAATTGAACCCCAATAAACACCCCCTCCCCCACCCCCCATGCACCGTCCACTTTCCCGCCAGTGACCGCTTACCCATGCGTGAAGAAAGCGGTATGCGTCGGTATGCGTGCATAGTTATACAATGCACGCACGGCACAAACTCGGCTAGGGTACCCCCCCCCCTCCCCGGCAAGGGTATTTTTAGCCTTTTTCTCAGACTGACACGTGTATAAGTGTCCTTCGTAAATATTATTGTCTACTGAATTTCTGGGAAAAAATAAAGTCATCTCCAGCGGAGGGCGAATTAATATGTCGTAGTGTACCAACAGAGCACCAATACTTCTTTAAATGTTGTTTCCCCCTTATGCACCATCCATTTATAATGAATCATACAATGTAACGCAAAACCGACGAAAATAAGAGAACGAGTACCTGTAAATGTCAATGGTAAAACGTATAGGAAATATATATCATTATTACCATGCCAATAACAATTCAATTTTGCCCGTAACACGTTTCGGATGAGGCATACGTATAGAACCCAAAAAGTGGAATGTATTTGGACAGAATATCAACAATAATAATTTGAAGAAAAAAATCATCAACGGTCCTTTATTCTTTATTTGAAGGAAAACTCAAGGATTGGACTTAATCTCTCTTTGAAGAAGTAGTGGCTCTGAAAAGAGCCGTTAGTTTTATTTCTTATTGCGCACACAACGTGCTCAAGCTCGTTCACCCCGAATTCGGCGGGCCAACTGGATGTCCTTGGGCATGATGGTGACCCTCTTGGCGTGAATGGCGCACAGGTTGGTGTCTTCGAAGAGGCCGACGAGGTAAGCTTCGCTCGCTTCTTGCAATGCCATGACGGCAGAACTCTGGAATCGCAGTTCAGTTTTGAAATCCTGTGCAATTTCACGCACAAGTCTCTGGAATGGCAGCTTTCGGATCAGCAGTTCGGTGCTCTTCTGGTAGCGGCGAATCTCACGGAGGGCGACGGTTCCCGGTCGGTACCGATGGGGTTTCTTGACACCGCCAGTCGCCGGCGCGCTCTTGCGGGCCGCCTTGGTGGCCAACTGCTTCCTGGGAGCTTTCCCCCCGGTGCTCTTTCTTGCCGTCTGCTTGGTGCGCGCCATGGTCAAGGGTATGGTTTGATGAACGGTAATCACAACTGAGTGCAGATTGAGCGAACGGACCCCGCCTCTTAAGGCCGGCGCATAGCATCCTAGGTTGGAAGCCTAACAATGGGCTGTCTTCCGATTGGGTGCTTCGGGGGCCAAGCGGAGACGCTTCAGTGATCACGATTTCCGTACGTTGAAAAAGTATGGACGTTAAATTTCAATCGAAAATGCTGCTTTTCCGAGCCTATAGTATTATGAGCCTTCGGCAACAGAATCCATTTGGGATCGTTGTGACTTCAATATTTCCCCCACCACCTACTTGGGATTAATTGAACCCCAATAAACACCCCCTCCCCCACCCCCCAAAAAAAGAACAGAAAAAGAGAACGATTGACAAACATATATACGGATTTCCCTGGCTGCTGTTTATGTTTGTTTTGTAATAAAGACAATAATCACACACACCCATTCGCGAACAAAATGTCACGGATCCCTCTATACGTTCCCCGCTATATCCTGAGACGAGCACCCAGTAGTTATGACTTAATCGACTTTGAAAAAAATGGAGACCAGACATGTTTTACATGGCAACCATAAACACCTACTCGACTCGTACTTTACAAACATACTAAGGTAGGGCCCAATAAAAAAATAAAAATAATACAATCCTGAAAAGGGTGATCCGAAAGAAAAGGGGGAATAAAGTGAAAGAGAAATGAGTGGAAATAGGGAGGGGAAAAGCAACACTAAGAACACACATGACAAGGACAAGTGAAATCAAGTAAAATCAAGATCCAATCTCTTTTTTGAAATAGTGGTGGCTCTGAAAAGAGCCGTTCGGTTTGATATTTGGATATGGTGTCTAGCCGCCGAAGCCGTACAGCGTGCGTCCCTGTCTCTTCAGCGCATACACCACGTCCATTGCAGTGACAGTCTTCCTCTTGGCGTGCTCGCAGTAGGTGACTGCATCGCGGATAACGTTCTCCAGGAAAACCTTGAGGACTCCGCGGGTTTCTTCGTAGATGAGCCCGGAGATACGCTTGACTCCTCCGCGGCGGGCCAGCCGACGAATGGCTGGTTTAGTGATTCCCTGGATGTTATCTCGGAGAACCTTGCGGTGTCGCTTGGCACCCCCTTTGCCTAGTCCCTTTCCTCCTTTGCCACGGCCAGACATGTTTGTGTCTCCTCAGTCGGTTGTAGATGATTCAATGGCCATCCCTTCCCGGCGAGGCAACTTATAGGACATGCGCGGACGCGATATGAGCATGCGAAGCCATCAACTGTTACGGCGCCCTCTGGCGACCAATCGTGGCAGGAGCACTAATCCTGGGAAACAAAAAAATCAGAAGCAAAACAAGGGGGAAAAGGGATAACAAATAAGAAAAGGAAGAAGATGCCTAGAAACATATTGCAACGAGACTCCAACAATAAATGTATAACCAGTCACAGAGGGGTCGTGGCCAAGCCCTTTTTTTTTTTTTTTTTTTTACACCTTGAACGGAAATCAATGGAAACACCAACATCATAATTTAACAAGACTTTATACACTTATTAATATTTACCGTAATTCAATGTGAAAGCCCTGTCACCAAAACGTCAAAAGAAAACGAACTTTTAACGACGGGGCACCGTAGTCAGAACCTGTTTTTGTATTAATTGATGTTCCCCGAAGGGAGTGGGCCGAATCCCGGATGTACTGCTATACCGGGCCAACCCGTGGCCGGGACGAGGCAAGCCTCTATTCCACGGCCCAAATCCAAAAATCAGTTTAATATACTGGCTGTTCAATGAACAGCATTTCAGATATTAAGCTGAAAAGAACAGATACTGTTTTTTGATTTGGGACAAAGAAGGTCCCGGGCAGGTCGACTTACCAAAGCGCCGAAGTACAGTGTGCTGGGGTTTCGAGCCCCCCTGCCCTAAACCAGAAAAATAACACTAACACCAAAAAGGACAAACACCTGAGAACAGAAAAGTCACCGGACGACGAAAATGTCACAAACGACGAAAAAAAGTCCCAATCTGATATCAAGAATCTCTAAAAAGGATACATAGATAACAGTGATAAAAAGACTAGCAGTTAAAAAGCCAAAAATGCATTACAAACAATTATTTAAAAACTTTAAAAACATGAAGTAAACCTTAAATCGATAATGTTTATCGAGGAAAAAATCACCGCTAAAGTACCTCACCATGCCAGAAAAAATACCAGTTCCAAGAAAAATCCCCCCTCCCACCCCCGAGAAAAGTTTCCCGGGAGCGGGAAAAGAAGATTCCTCCCGAAAAAAGTACTGATTCCACATACCGAGAAATCAAGAAAAATACCTAAGCAGTGAGTTTACTGAAGACAAGGATGTCAACAGCAAAAAAATGTTTTTCGGGGAAGTCCCGCTGCAAAAGAAGAAAACCAGTTAGACAAAACATTCAAAACAGAAGCTGAAAAAGGAGGCCGGATGAAAAAAGTTCGTCGCGTCCCCTCCAAACCAGTTATGCTAGCCATCACCGCACCTGCCCGCCCCGACGAACAGGCATCACAATTGCAACACCCGCTCGCCGGCACGGAACAGGCCCAATGGCGCGACTCGCCCGCCAGTAAGGAAAAAACCTGACGAACCTTGAATAAAGAAAAAGCAAGGCAAAAGCAGACAAAGAGGCGGATGAAGAAAAAACAAAACAACGGCAATAAACAATAAAGGATACTAAGTCCGTCTCCCAAACCTCAGTATGGGGATACGCCTGTCCCGCTGCAGGAGACCCGCAGCATCGGTGATGTCTCGATCTTTCCAGGGGACAGGCGCCTCTACTCCTTAACCTGAAAAAAGGGGGGAAAAAAACACTAAAATTAACCCTGACAGACTTAGCATCAAACTACACTAACTTACTAAAATATCTGGGGGGGGGGGAATAAAGCCGTTGTGGGCAAGACTAAAAATTGATGAGAACGCGGTCGTCTCTGATAGAAACAACAGAGCCACCGACGTTCCACAAAAGAAAAAACTTGTTTCGATCTAAACGCAAGAAATCCGCCTCTATGCGCTTATGAAGGAAAGACTTAGTAGAACGGAGAACGGTCAGACGGTCAACGTAGTTGCCGTCGAACAAGGCTTGGCAGCGGGACTTCCAAATCTGCCACTTCAGAACAGAGATCAGAAACCAAACGAAGCGGTGATTCTTATTTGTGGGGTTAAAACCCTCTGCGAAAAATACCACTGCTGGGGAGATGTAAAAAGTGGGCCCGCAAACACGTACACCCATGTACGTGGCCCAATCCCACAGCACGGTAACAAAGGAACAATCCCATAGCAAATGCAAGAGAGACTCGTTATTGTTACAATTAGGCCGAGGGCACTTACCACGGCCTATGCCCCACGAACAAAGGCGCTGGGCCGTCTTCACGGCGCTCCAAACAATGCGCCAGTTTAAGTCCCGCAGGAAGTGATCTAAAGAGTTATTTACAATGAATGAACAATGCAGGACGGCAAAATTGATGTCTGTGCGCGGAAGCGCCGCAGCCACCTGATTTAAAAACACATTGTAAAGATTATTTACAGTGACGGTGTTCCAGTTGATAGACAGTACATTAGGGAGAGAAAGGATGAGATTACAGAACGTGACATAGATGCGAGGGACCGTCGAGGAGTGTGGACGGCTATTAGAGAAGAGACCAGTCGGAAGGAAGTTACGAAGAGAAATGGAACACCAGAACAGAGCTAAAAAACTCCAAGGCGGAGCTGCAGGACTACATAGCGAGCTGAAACCCTTAATAAAAAGAGCATCAGCTTTA
This sequence comes from Patiria pectinifera, assembly GCA_029964075.1. Classification (NCBI taxonomy): domain Eukaryota; kingdom Metazoa; phylum Echinodermata; class Asteroidea; order Valvatida; family Asterinidae; genus Patiria; species Patiria pectinifera. Next base: position 28,180 of record JASAOE010000549.1, read on the forward strand.
AATCTTATGTTAAAAACACCGAGACCGCCGCTGTCAACAGACTGACAAACAGTGGACCGGCGTACCAGTTCTGTCTTACCGGACCATAGAAAAGAAAAGATGATCTTGTTGATCTTCTTCTCCACGGTGACCGGCAGCGGGTAGACAGGAGCTACATACAAGAGGTAAGATAAAAGGACTGTATTAATTACAGTCACTTTGCCAATTAATGACAAATGGCGTTTATTCCAGTTTTCTACTGAAGACTGGAGTTTTACCAGGCGGTCTTCCCAATTCCTGACGGCCATGTCTCCTTTGCCGACCCAGAAGCCATTAATTTTAATGGGGTCTGTTGTCCAAGAAATGGGGTAAAGATCCCCGAGTTGCTCTTGCCATTCACCTAAAACAAAACCTTGAGATTTGGTGACGTTAAGTCTAGAGCCGCTTGCACCTTGAAACAAGCCTATAATGCTAAAAAGTCTATGAAGCGAGGAAATGTTGCGAACAATACAAGTTGTATCGTCCGCATATTGTAAGATCTTACACTGCAAGTTGTTACTTCCAGGGATAAAAATACCTTGGATGCCCCTATCGTTACGGACAGCCGCAGCGAAGGGTTCGATGAAAATGACATAAAGAAGAGGAGACAGGGGACAGCCTTGCCTAACACCTTTCTGTAAAGAAAAAGACTCAGAAAGAAAACCGTTAGCAAGAACTTGGCTGAAAATGTCAGTGTATAATATTTTGAGCCACCTGATGAAATTAGGCCCAAAACCAAACTTATGAAGAACTTGGTGAAGAAAAGACCAGTTTACACGGTCGAAAGCTTTTTGCTGGTCAAGAGAAATAAAAAGTGAATTTAATTTCCTCTCGTCTGCGTAATAAACAAGGTCTCGTAAAAGCCGGGTATTATCGTGAATGGAGCGCCCTTTGACCCCGCAGGTCTGAAAAGGGCTAATGATAGAAGATAGAACTGAAGAAAGACGGTTACAAAGGGATTTAGCTAGAATTTTATAATCCACATTGAGCAGAGAAATAGGCCTTTTGTTTTGAGGCAAGGCAGGATCACCTGACTTGTCCAAGAGGGTGATAATGCCGGTTCTCTGTGAATTAGCCAAAATCTGTAAATCAAAAGAAGTGTTGAAAACACTAAGCAAATCTGGACCAATGAGGTCCCAAAAGGTGAAATAAAATTCTTTAGGCAAACCGTCGCTGCCGGGGGATTTGCCGTTCTGCATACCCCGCACAGCAGCGTCAAGTTCACTAGACAAAAGAGGAACTTCAAGATTATTAATATTCTCTTCGGAAAGAGTATCAGAGATCTGATCTAAAAAGAAGGATTGGAAACTGTCAACAGTTTCATCCCTCGAGAACAAAGAGGCATAAAAATCTTTATAAATATCTACAATTTCTAAGGGTGAAGAAGAGACAGTCCCGTCAGAATAACTTAACTGAAGAAATAGAAGAAGCTTTTTTATGATTAAATTCTGTCTTGAAGAACTGGCTGGAGGGGTGCTCTCCCTCATTCAGACGATGGATGCGGGATCTCACCCTCGCTCCTTCGGCCAAAAAATCATCTAATTCAGAAAGAGAAAGTTTAACATGATTATATTCAGCAAGAAGGTTCTCATCCTTGCTCCCTTGGTTAAGAAGGGAAGTGAGCCTCTCAAGAGAAGAAAGAAGACGATCTTTCTCCTTTTTTCTGGTCTGGGAAAGACGGCAAGAGTGGGCTATAATTAAGTGTTTGCTACGAAGCTTCACGTCCTCCCACCAATCCAACTCATTATCAAAACCTTCTTTGAGCGTTCGCCACCCTAAATAGGCTGTCTTAAAAACTTCTTGAAAAGTCACATCAGTTAAAATGGAAGTGTTACATTTCCAATATCCTCTTCCTCTCCTAGGAAGAGAGGAAGGGTTAAAGTTAAAAACAACACCATCATGGTCTGAGAAGTAGACAGGCACATGCGATATGGTAATAAACTTCAAGGAATTAGTAATATAAAATCGGTCCAGCCGACTACGAATGGTATTTAAGGCATTTCTCCAAGTAAAATATCTATCATCAGGATAGGTGGTCCTCCAAGGGTCTATCAGGTTAAAATCGCCACACACGGAGCGAAGTTCCTGGTGACCGATGTCGCAGGTGATAGAAGATGTACCTATTCTGTCCAAGGCGGAATTAAGAACACAATTAAAATCACCCGCTAAGATAAATGGATAATTCCCAGTAAAGTACTGGGAAAGATTATTGAAAAAATTCTTTTTATGAAGGGGGTCATTAGGAGCATAGACTGAAATCAGTCTAAAGCGACCACCTGACCCATCTAAAAAACAGCTAGCAATTCTTCCTTGCAGATCACATTTAAAATCTGACAGTTTAAAAGAAGAACGTGGATTTAAAAGAATGGCAGTGCCACAAGAAGAAGAAGTACCGTAACTTGCTAAAAAGTCCCCTTTCCACTCCGATTTCCAGAGTTGCAGGTCTACGGGGCCAGTTATGTGGCACTCCTGCAAAAAACAAACGTCATAATTAAGACAAAGGTGAAAAACTTGCTGGCGTTTGTGAAAATCACGCATGCCATTTACATTAAGGGTAAAAATAGTAATCATTAGGTTAAAAAGGAAGAATGCCTGGAGAAATGCCATTAATTAAGAGAAAAATTTAAATGAAATCCTTGAAGAAATCCGCCTGTTTCAAGATGGCGTCAGCAGCGTGTCTCCGGCAAATGTGCCGGCTCCACCTGCTTGGCGTATATGCTATGAACTGGCACCAGGGACACTTAAGTTTGGTAAGTGTGGTGTCCTTGTGCACCGATGAGACATGTCGGACTAGGCCCGACCATGCAGGACAGGTAAAAGAACAGGACAAAACTTTACATCTTGCTGGCTTGCTGATTCCAGGGAGATTCAGCGAGCTAATATGTTTTGTACACTTTTCTGTCTTCACAGGGTCCACTCCATCGACCTCGTTGGCGGTGGAATCGCCCTCGGACTCGAGATCCGACGAGTCAGATGACGAGCCAGAGGAGGAGGAGGAGGAGGAGGAGGAAGAACCAGAAGAAGATACTGCTATTTTCCCTTTTGATTTTACCTGTTCGTGCTCCATTGACGAGTCGCTGGAGCCGAAGAGATCCGCAGCAGAAGGAGCGGGCTTTTTGCTGGCAGGAGCGTCCGGCGGTGATCGGGCCCGTTTTGCAGAACCCTTTCTCTTCCGAACGACTCGAAACCCGTCGTCCTGGGCAGGGGCTACCACTTGTCTACAGATGTTCCTGTCACATACAAGGGAGGGTGGACCATTTGTGCCCTTACAGAGGGCGCACTCTAGAACTCTGAAAGATTCAGGAAGAAGAGAACCTTTGCATGAAAAACATACAATGCTAGGGTGAAAAGGCCCGGACATTTTTTTGCACTTTGGACATTCTTTGGCGGGAAGTTCTTGTTCATCCGCCGAACCCTCGCTAAGCTGCTCCCCTGCTGGCTGTGGTGGAGGAGGAGGAGGTGGAGCCTTAGTTGATTTACTCCATGCTTTCTCCGGTTGAACTTTTCTGGCGAAGGATTTGGGGCAGGCCCGAAAGCCATGCCCCTCCTCCCCGCAGATGGTGCATTTTGTACTATTTGGGCATTCATTTGCCACATGGCCGACCTGCAAACATTTAAAGCATTTTACATTGTTGCATTCCCGGGCATAATGCCCTTGTTGGCCACAACGGGCACAAGTTCGGACTTGCCCGGGATATGATATCCAGGCATTACGATCCCCTATCCTAATAACTGTTGGAATGGCAGAGGTCACCTTCATCCGGTACTGCCTGGTACCATTAAATACAGTGGGGTTGTCCCCATACGTTGTGAATCTCCCTGCTAGAACTTGACCAAACTTGCCTAAGATATTTCTGACAATGCTGTCATGGATGGCCATACTTACATAGTGAACGGTGACAATGACTATGTCGTTAAACTTGGTGACAGTGCACCCATCTATACCGGCTACTTTAGGATAAAATTCCTTACATAACTGGGCACTCTTAAACACTACTTCGAATTTATTCCCTTGCAAAGGCTGCACCGCCGACAAGTGTCGAGCTGCCTCAATGCCGATACCTCTGAACTTGTCAAACACTGACTTCGGTGTCGTTTCCACATCGAACTTAACCTCCAAGGCCTTGTCCTTATGCCAGGCATCGGCCATGGTGATCTAAATACTCTCTTCTAATAGTAAAATCAAAAACAGAGAATTATATGAGGCGTCAGTCACAGCTGCTGACTGACGAAAGAAGTAACAAAAGTAATAAGGTCCCAGGCTATCTGCACGGGGAAAGGGCGTTAAGAATATACAACGGGAATAAGGGGCGTAGCTACTCGCTACTACTACAGAAGATTTACCCAAATAAAATGCTCCCTGAGCTACCTGCTCAGGAAAGAAGTAAAGGGATTAATATACAGTAGGGGCTACAGGAAATTTATATATATATCTGAGCAACTTGCTCAGAAGGGATGGAAATAAACGAAAAGGGAAAGCCTATACTACGGTCAATAAACAAAATGGCCTACAAACTGCTAGGAAATACACGGGGCTACGCACTGCCACAGCCCCACGTAAAGCTAAGGTATGGGAGCCGCACGCTGCTACGGCTCCGAACAAAAGACTACAACAAAAGAGAACTGCAATAAAAGAAGGTGCTGTCGTGTGGCGTACTCCGCACACCCGAGGCAGCAAAAATTGGAACTAAAAACCCTTCAAATGTCTCTCAAAATGCAAAATATGAAGAAATAAAGATGACTACAATAATCTATATGCACTTATCTAACTGCTGGTGTAGGTTTGGTCTCAGGTGGGACCTCCACTCTCCAGTTTTTCATGAAAGATCACGGAGCCGAAAAAACGCGTTCTGAAAGAACAGATACTACACATGATCTTAGCCAAAAGGCCGAGAAGCGATAACGATTAATATTAAAACAATAGCGCGGAAAGGGATTATTCGCCTGGAAATACTGTTGGCCATTGTTCTTCTTATTATTAATTTTTGCTTTTTTTTTGTTTCCTGGTGTGACCAAAAAAAAAGACTCCTGCGCGTCCACCCGCAACTCAACGAAACCCGTGGAGAGAGAGATGAGCAAGAAATCTCCGGCTTTCTCAGATTAACAGAGACATATACATTCTTAAAAATATTTCTATAATGCATTTTCATACACCTCGATCATATTTCACCAAAAATCTTGCTGAAAAAATTAATCCAGACAAAAAATGGGATCAATGCATCATTGAGCGAGAGCGTCGGCACTAAATGCCGTACGTACGATGTACCGGGACAAGCATATCAATAGATGGCGCCCTTCAACACTCCCGGTATCGCGCCTCGGCGTTTCCCATCTGGGTATTTCTCAGGCCCTGCCAATGGGTCCCACATTGGGGGCGGGTAATACCTCAGTTTGTCAGTAAGCTCCGTGGCCGAGTGGTAAGAAAGCACATGTAGAAAGCAATAGACCGTGGGTTCGAGTCCCAGCCTGCCGCTTTCCTTTAATTGCTTGGTTATTGGTTTGGTGTTTTTTTTTTCCCTTACTTATTTCCCCTTTTGTTATAATTACTATCTTATTTCATTTATTTATGGTTTATTTCGTCATGAAGTTATAAAAGAAAATTCGAAAAGAAAGAAAACAATCGTCATACCGTTTTCATTTGCACTTATAATACTTATGTATCAATATCAATGCGGTCCCGCGGGGGAGTTAATTGAAGAGAGAAAGAAAGAAAACAAACGGGAAACAAATGTCAACGCACCATTATTTGGCCATTTTTGTAACGTTTGGTGAATAAGTCATTCACAAACACCATGAGGCAACATTTAAGACAATACATATACATGCATGGCTAATGTACTCGGCCGGCCGGGCACATACGCAGTGCGTAAAATTTTGCATAATGCTTAAGTTAAAGACACAGTGGGAATTCTATCTTGCACAGTGTTCTATTGTTTATAGACAAATAAGAGAAATTTATTTCGGCTATGAGTGAAGGTAGAGGTGGAGTTAGACAGGCAGCGACAAATCTCTTTTTTGAAGGTTGTGGTGGCTCTGAAAAGAGCCTTTTGGGTTTGTGGATGCAAAGTAAGTTCTTTTCTTTACTTTGACACTTTGGCGGTCTTCTTGGGTAGAAGAACTTGCTGGATGTTGGGAAGGACACCACCCTGCGCGATGGTAACTCCGCTCATCAACTTGTTCAACTCCTCGTCGTTGCGTATAGCAAGCTGCAGGTGGCGGGGGTTAATTCTCGTCTTCTTGTTGTCTCGTGAAGCGTTTCCGGCCAGTTACAAGATCTCCGCGGTAAGGTACTCCATTACTGCCGCAAGGTAGACCGGTGCACCGGCACCAACACGCTGGGCGTAGTTACCCTTGCGCAGAAATCTGTGAACACGACCCACGGGGAACTGGAGTCCCGCCCTGGAGGACCTGCTCTTGGCCTTGCTTCTTGCTTTGCCGCTCTTTCCTCGTCCAGTCATCTTGACAGTATAGTGACAGAAGATGAATGTACTCTGCAGTAAAGGTGGTGTGTGAATGAACCAACTTGGAAAACACGACACTAGTTATAGCGTTCTGGTGGATTGGCTGAAGCGTGCCAAGTAGCCAATCATGCGACACGGGCGTGCCCGTCGCACGGTTGGGTGCACCGCATCCATTTTGGACGCGGGGTAAGAGGGGAACAATTACAACTGTGTCATCGTAATTGGAAGTAATGCAATCACCAGATAAAACACAGAAACATGCAACATTCTTACCTCCGTTTTTAGACGTTTTATTTTTATTCCGCCGAAGAAGTCCCATGATCTTTCGACCAGCCTCCGCACAATGGCAGTGATTCGTTGCTCTCACGCGGCGGTTAAAACTGGCCTTGGTTTCTTGCTAGATAATTATAACATGTATGTCATCCCACAGACGAAATCCTAATTTATTTTAATGGTAACCCACTCAACAGAATGCCCGGAGATTGAAAAGAAATGACCAATTGACAAAGGCTGTGGCATAAATTAAATTATGTGTTTACAAAGACGACAAGACTCAGGGATTAACTTTAATCGTATTACCTCCCCTCGCCTCATGAGGGGTAAAAAGAATATATTAAAAAAAGAGTGAAAGGGACACAACAGAATAAAAAAAAAAAGGTTAGTTGTAAAACCTAAGAAATGGGCTGATCGGGCGAACTGAGCTGACTGGCAAATCTCTTTTTGGAAACTGTGTTGGCTCTGAAAAGAGCCGTTTGGTTTTGAAGCCTTCAAAATTTCTATTTTGAAGTCGTGTAGGGGTGGACGGCCTTAGTGCCTTCGCTGACTGCATGTTTAGCAAGCTCCCCGGGAAGAAGTAGGCGTACTGCTGTCTGCACTTCGCGGCTTGTGATGGTGGACTTCTTGTTGTAGAGAGCGAGGCGAGAAGATTCGCTGGCGATGCGCTCAAACACGTCGTTGACAAAGCTGTTCATGATGCTCATTGCCTTGCTCGAGATTCCGGTGTCGGGGTGCACTTGTTTCATCACTTTGTAGATGTAGATGCCGTAGCTCTCCTTGCGACGCCGGTGCCTCTTTTTGTTTGCGCTAACCGGACCCTTAGTGTTTCCGGCCTTCTTCTGACCTTTTCCGCTAACTTTGGGAGCCATATTGGAGGACTTGGAATGTATCGGATCGTGCGATCGAATGAAAGACCAGCACGCCTTGGCCGGCTTTTATTGTGCACAGCTTGGATTCTGACCACCCATGCATCGTGCACTTTCCCGCCAGTGACCGCTTACCCATGCGTGAAGAAAGCGGTATGCGTCGGTATGCGTGCATAGTTATACGATGCACGCACGGCACAAACTCGGCTAGGGTACCCCCCCCCCCCCTCCCCGGCAAGGGTATTTTTAGCCTTTTTCTCAGACTGACACGTGTATAAGTGTCCTTCTTAAATATTATTGTCTACTGAATTTCTGGGAAAAAATAAAGTCATCTCCAGCGGAGGGCGAATTAATATGTCGTAGTGTACCAACAGAGCACCAATACTTCTTTAAATGTTGTTTCCCCCTTATGCACCATCCATTTATAATGAATCATACAATGTAACGCAAAACCGACGAAAATAAGAGAACGAGTACCTGTAAATGTCAATGGTAAAACATATAGGAAATATATATCATTATTACCATGCCAATAACAATTCAATTTTGCCCGTAACACGTTTCGGATGAGGCATACGTATAGAACCCAAAAAGTGGAATGTATTTGGACAGAATATCAACAATAATAATTTGAAGAAAAAAATCATCAACGGTCCTTTATTCTTTATTTGAAGGAAAACTCAAGGATTGGACTTAATCTCTCTTTGAAGAAGTAGTGGCTCTGAAAAGAGCCGTTAGTTTTATTTCTTTTTGCGCACACAACGTGCTCAAGCTCGTTCACCCCGAATTCGGCGGGCCAACTGGATGTCCTTGGGCATGATGGTGACCCTCTTGGCGTGAATGGCGCACAGGTTGGTGTCTTCGAAGAGGCCAACGAGGTAAGCTTCGCTCGCTTCTTGCAATGCCATGACGGCAGAACTCTGGAATCGCAGTTCAGTTTTGAAATCCTGTGCAATTTCACGCACAAGTCTCTGGAATGGCAGCTTTCGGATCAGCAGTTCGGTGCTCTTCTGGTAGCGGCGAATCTCACGGAGGGCGACGGTTCCCGGTCGGTACCGATGGGGTTTCTTGACACCGCCAGTCGCCGGCGCGCTCTTGCGGAGCCGCCTTGGTAACCAACTGCTTCCTGGGGGCTTTCCCCCCGGTGCTCTTTCTTGCCGTCTGCTTGGTGCGCGCCATGGTCAAGGGTATGGTTTGATGAACGGTAATCACAACTGAGTGCAGATTGAGCGAACGGACCCCGCCTCTTAAGGCCGGCGCATAGCATCCTAGGTTGGAAGCCTAACAATGGGCTGTCTTCCGATTAGGTGCTCTGGTGGACAAGCGGAGACGCTTCAGTGATCACGATTTCTGTACGTTGAAAAAGTATGGTCGTTAAATATCAATCGGAAATGCTGCTTCTCCGAGCCTATAGTATTATGAGCCTTTGCAGAATCCATTTGGGATCGGATTAATTGAACCCCAATAAACACCCCTCCCCACCCCCAAAAAAGAACAGAAAAGAGAACGAGTGACAAACATATATACGGATTTCCCTGGCTGCTGTTTATGTTTGTTTTGTAATAAAGACAATAATCACACACACACCCATTCGCGAACAAAATGTCACGGATCCCTCTATACGTTCCCCGCTATATCCTGAGACGAGCACCCAGTAGTTATGACTTAATCGACTTTGAAAAAAATGGAGACCAGACATGTTTTACATGGCAACCATAGACACCTACTCGACTCGTACTTTACAAACATACTAAGGTAGGGCCCAATAAAAAAATAAAAATAATACAATCCTGAAAAGGGTGATCCGAAAGAAAAGGGAATAAAGTGAAAGAGAAATGAGTGGAAATAGGGAGGGAAAAGCAACACTAAAAATGCACATGACAAGGAAAAGTGAGATCAAGTAATATCAAGATCAATCTCTTTTGAAATAGTGGTGGCTCTGAAAAGAGCCGTTCGGTTTGATATTTGGATATGGTGTCTAGCCGCCGAAGCCGTACAGCGTGCGTCCCTGTCTCTTCAGCGCATACACCACGTCCATTGCAGTGACAGTCTTCCTCTTGGCGTGCTCGCAGTGGTGACTGCATCGCGGATAACGTTCTCCAGGAAAACCAGGACTCCGCGGGTTTCTTCGTAGATGAGCCCGGAGATACGCTTGACTCCTCCGCGGCGGGCCAGCCGACGAATGGCTGGTTTAGTGATTCCCTGGATGTTATCTCGGAGAACCTTGCGGTGTCGCTTGGCACCCCCTTTGCCTAGTCCCTTTCCTCCTTTGCCACGGCCAGACATGTTTGTGTCTCCTCAGTCGGTTGTAGATGATTCAATGGCCATCCCTTCCCCGTAGGGGCAACTTATAGGACATGCGCGGACGCGATATGAGCATGCGAAGCCATCAACTGTTACGGCGCCCTCTGGCGATCAATCGTGGCAGGAGCACTAATCCTGGAAACAAAAATCAGAAGCAAAACAAGGGGGAAAAGGGATAACAAATAAGAAAAGGAAGAAGATGCCTAGAAACATATTGCAACGAGACTCAAACAATAAATGTATAACCAGTCACAGAGGGTCATTGGCCAAGCCCTTTTTTTTTTTTTACACCTTGAACGGAAATCAATGGAAACACCAACATCATAATTTAACAAGACTTTATACACTTATTAATATTTACCGTAATTCAATGTGAAAGCCATGTCACCAAAACGTCAAAAGAAAACGAACTTTTAACGACGGGGCACCGTAGTCAGAACCTGTTTTGTATTGGTGATGTTCCCCGAAAGTGGGCCGAATCCCGGATGTACTGCTATACCGGGCCAACCCGTGGCCGGGACAGAGGCAAGCCTCTATTCCACGGCCCAAATCAAAAATCAGTTTAATATACTGGCTGTTCAATGAACAGCATTTCAGATAATCCAAGCGACAAATAAATTCCAGGGTGAAAGATCCAATAAAAAGGCAGGAAAACACAAACAGAGCAAAAACCTAGAGTTCAGATGAAACATGGGTGAAGATTAAAGTTCAGTGTTCAGGCTGTAGATCCGGTTGGTTTGCGGATTAGCAATCACGTTTAGGGCGGGGTACTAGAGTTAGCTAATCAGTATATTGGCGATGGCCACACATGTGCTCGATGTACACGTCCCGGGATCCCTTGATGGCGTCGATGCACAGAAGTTTGCGCATCAGAGTCCGGAAGCGCTTGGCGATGCCGAGACGTCGAAGTGCCCGCTCGTTGCTAGGTAACCAGGAGCCTAGCGATCCAACGGCGAATCCGAACACCTCGACGTCTTTCCCCGCAGCCACCAGCGCCTGCTTCAGGTCGGCATACTTGGTCTCCTTGGCGGCTGCGGCGGTCATCAGGGCATCACGGCCGTTGTCGAAGGGGCAACAGACATCGATGATGGTGACTTTGTCGCCCTCAACGACCGTGATGTCCGGGCGCTCCCGGGGGTTGGGATCCTCAGGGACGTGCTGGTCGACGAACACCCGCCCATGGCGTACCGCAGACACGATGCGTTGCTGGACGAGGTTGTGTCTGCGGCGGATGGGTACCATGTTGGGCGGGCAGTGGTTGAGGATGTGGGGCAGGGTCTCTTGCGGGTGCTGGCAACGGCGACAGGCGGGACTGGTGTTGGGTTTCCATCGCTGCGCCGTTGCGTTGGTCGGAAGGGTGTTGAGACGGGCCCGATGGATGAACCTCCAGTCACAGAACCGGATGTAGCTACCGGAGGACATCCACGAGGACGAGTTCATGTACTGGTCTTGGTTGAGGGACTGGCCAACTTTCCCCTGGTCGGGCAGGGACAGCAGCCGGTGGGTGTAGTGGGCGCGGGACTGAGCACGCAGGGCGGTAGTGATGGACTTGGCAGCCATTTCCCGGTTCTCTGTTGACTTGGTGATCACTGAACCGGAAAGACTGCCGCTGATGGTAACTTTCAGTCGCCGGGCCGCCGCACGTGCTCTGGACCACAATGAAGAGGCCTGGCCGCTGTTCCCGCTGTTGGCCAAGTCCCCCTCCATTGATGCTGACAAGAACTCGTCCGTCTCCGCCTGTGTCGGTGCTCGGTGGATGGTGCGGTGGACCACGGAAGACAGCTGGCCGGTGGCGATGGCTCTGGTGATGTCGTCGGGTGAAGACAGCATGCGTACGGCCTGCGTGATGATTTGAATATCGGCATCGACGTTTGGGTCGATGAAACCCAAGCCACCCGCCCTACGATCAGCAAAGATGTAGTTTGTGGTGGCCCGAGTCGGCAGGTTGCACACTTTGCGGGCTGTCTTCACCAGCTGTCCCCGTAGTCTCTTGAGGTGTTTCTTCGCACAGTCCCCTGCCCGCAGGGTGTAGGCTAGGCAGGGCTGTACGAAGGTCCGAATGGCATCCAGCTTCTGCCAGGGGGCGAGGAGTGAAGAGTCAATCCGCTGGATGTCCTCCGTCATCTTGGTCACCAAGGTCTCCAGGCTGTCGTCGGTGCGGTAGAGGCCGATGGGGACACCAAGGTACCGGTAGTGCTGCTCCTCTGTTAGGGCGGGGATGATCTTGTCCTGCACGTTGAACTCAAGAGGGCGTACCTTGGTCCCCCGTCGGCACTCGAGGGAGAGGGAGGCG
>JASAOE010000055.1:0-25000 GCA_029964075.1 Patiria pectinifera
TTTTAAAACCAAAATTTTTTTGCAGCTGAGCTGAAGTTGTAAGATATTTGTGAATAGTTAAAGTGAATAGTTAAAAGTTTGTCTGGAACAAAAGTTTCTTCCATATATCATGTTCATGTTTTTTTCTTTCCCTAAAGAAATCACTGGCAAAATCCCAAGTGCATAACAGCGTTAGAGAAAAAGACTAGTATTTTGTTTTCATCAAAATGTTTGTGTTACAGTTCTGAATATTAGCTACAATTATTGACACTATGTATTATTAAATAATAATTTTGGCACCAAGTGTACAAAGTTCTGAATGTTGTACTATGCAGGCTATTATTAATGGGTTTTACTTGCAAAGTTTTCCTGCTTTTACATACATACATGTACTTGTCTTTTGGAATCATTCAATATGAGATTCTACCAAATTTAGGAATTAAAAAACTAAAATACCGGTTGATGCAAGTGAAAGAGCATTCAGTTTCACACATTATATAATACAAAACAATGTTGACATTGTGCATGAAATGAAACAAAAACAGGATCATGATTTCCATGTAGAACTGTGTAGCACGGAGAGGAAATATTTGCAAACAAATCAACATGGACTCTTGGCGGAGAGAACTTTTTTAAGTCAAGGTGAGGCTGAAGCAAGTCTAATTAACAAGTGAGCGTGAGTCAGTGAGATTTATACATAGAGGATTACTATACCTCATACATATTCATGATCGAGTGCCGAACTCGCACTGGTCAATTTACCACTACATGCCAGATGTTATTTTTGCTGTTTACCAAGCATGCGCACGAGAATTCACGCACAGGGTAAATATGCATGCGTAGTAGACTGTCGCACGGGTTGCCCGTGCGACAGTCTACTACCCATGCGATTTACAAAGCAATCGAGGAACTGTCGCACGGGTGTAGTACGCAGGTGTGAACATTGCCCAAGCGAGCTCGCAAGCTTGCGAGACACACAAGAAGAGATGGTTGCACGGTATGATACACTCAAGGGAGAAAATTCAAGTAAAATAAAGATGCCTCCTGTACAAAAGAAAGTTGTCCACAAAAAACTATAGTTACAAGATTTTCCAAAGAGTTCGTTTTAGGTGCATACTGCAACAGAAAAAAAAAATCGGCAACAGAATATGTATGAGGTATAGTCAAACAAATATAACATAAAGTCAAACAAATATAACATGATTTATTTTGTTTGACTATATGAGGTATAGTCAACAAATATAACATGGTTTATTTCGGGTGGACAGTCAATATTAGCTCCCCTCAGTATTTGAGGTCGACAAACTAGCCGAGGATAGTTTGTCAACCTCCAATACGTCGGGGAGCGAATTTATCAATTGTTCATCCTCAAACCATGTTATATTTGTATACTGTAGGCTGGCCCTATGCGACCAGCAAAAAGTAGGGCAAAATTTGGGAATTTGAGTAAGATTAGGGAAGCTTGTGATGACCCCATGTGACAGTCCACCGGTAACTCGTGTTCAAAGGTGAAAAATTTTATTTTTAACCTTATTTGGTAAATCCTTCTTGGTTTAAAGCAAACAACGCTTGCAATCATATAACCACGTCATTCTTACTGTTCATTGCGAAATCCAATAAATTTGTTCAGCGTGATAATAACAATGATTTTATCAAGCGCACAGTTCAAGGGTGTTTAAAATAGCCACAGATCAAAGCAAATTCAAACTTTTCTGGCTAGATGTAGGTGAACTCGACATACATTCTAAAATTAGCACTTTGGGTTGGCTTAATGTGGTACCATCAAAGGTACAACAAACTTTTTTGGGAAAATCTTCAGCCTAAAAGAACATCTGAAGAGTTTGTTAAACTGAATATGTTTTGTTATAAATTTCAACTTATCTTTTTTTTCTTTTGCAAAGAATTTCTAAAAGAATTCATCTTCAATAGCAGCTGCTCATTTTAACATTGCATTCAACATGACCACTGAAAATTTTAAGACCGATTAAATAGTTAACAGTGATCTTTAAATGATATCCTTGGCCCTTGAAATTTCCTTATGGGGAAACCGTCTGGGTTCACACTTGCCTTTCAAACTAACTTCAAGCTTTCAATAAAAGCCATTTTTTTGCCTTGTTAATTTCTGAACGATTCATTGGAAAATCCTTGTCCTAATCACCTCAGGTCAATAAAAATCCAACACATTTTTATGGAAAATGACAAAATATGGCTCTATCTCACCTGACAGCTATAAATCGGGTTTGCCGATGACCAAATCTGATTAAGGTCCAAAATATGCCACTTATGTTGAATTTGTGGGATTACAAATTGTACAGGTCAGGATTCAAAACATCTGCACACAAACTAATTCACAACAGAATCACCTATCTTGGTCTCCGAGGACTCTCAAACAATTGAAGAAAGCTGCAAGTGTAACTGTGTAATTATAAAAACAATCAACATACTGGTTATGCTACATTTACAAATTACTGCATTATAGTGCATATTTTTGTGTTCCCATACAGTTCAATATTAGAAAATTGAGAAATGCGTACCCAATTGAACCTCACACTGAGGTGCAGCAGACCTAGACTCTCTCCCCATGATACTGCTTGATATCTGATGACCACACCCATAGCCTCCTAAACTCAGACCTCACCTATGACCCACAGCCTCTACTACTTGTTTCCATTATGCAGTGTGTTGTGAGGCCTCACGTGAGGGTTGCAATATCCCCCTCATGAGGTTGATGAGGTGTGGCACCAAAATGTGATTCACGAAGACTTGCATCCCTAAACTTCTTGAGGCATTCAAGCCAACAAGACTGGATCAGGTGAGGGTTTTTAACCCGTTCTTGAGCCTAACAACGATTCTGAGGTGCCCAAAAATGACATCCCTGAAGACACAGTTACCGGTAGCTTCCCAACTGATGACAGTTAAAGCAAATGTATAACTCTGTTTTAAAATGAGGATGAGGTACCTCTCCTTGAACATGAATGAGGTTGGTGAGGTGGTCTGCAGTGCTAGTCCTTTGTCTGTATCATGACCCAAACTACTGTCTTCTAATCAATGACCTACCATGAGCAAGTTTTTCCAAACCAGAAATCAGTAATGAGGGGAGGCTGAGGTCTCAGAAGGGAAACTACTTGTAGTTAGTTTGTGTTCTGTATAGGAGGTTTCTCTCCTTGTATGTGAACCTCTTTGGGTTTTCTGATGTGTAGTCTGCTTTCTGTATCTTGTCTTAATATATCATTTTGATCAACTTTGCCTTCTCATACCATCTTGAGGAATGATCTAGTTTCCAACCAAAAGAGTTTGATGATTAGGGCTGAGGTCCTCACATATGCTCCCCAATGACACTGCAGAGGTTATCCAGTTCACTGAGGGATGAGGTCTATGTATGTGAGCCTCACTGAGGTTGCTGAGGTGCAGCCTGCTTTCTGCATCATGTCCAAGCCTATTGCATTCTTGTCCATCCACGTCCTGTCCTACTGTCACGAAGCTGAGCTTGTTTCCAAGCCAAAGAGTTCAATGATGAGTGGGCTCAGGTCTCTCTCCTGGACCTGAACCTCCATGAGGTCACTGAGGTGCACCACAGCAATGTCTCTCATCTTAGTCAGCTTCATGATGAGTTTGGCAAAGAGCGTCCGGTCCTCCTGATGGAAGACTTTGGTGGCAGCGTGCAGCGTCTCCACGATGGATAGCTGGATCTCCTCCACCAGCTCACGGTTCTGAAGCTCCGTCCGGTCTGGAAGGGAGAAGTTAAGATTTGCATTAGAGTAGAAGTAGCACATGGGACACACATGCAGTTCATAAGCGAAGTTCCGCGATTGCGAGTTGGAAAATCAATTTGCCTTCAAGCAAACTTGAAAAATTTAACATGATCGTTATCAGATCGGCAATATGCTTTGCATTTATTACAACGTCGTGTTTGTGCAACAAGGTCATATCTCCTAAAACGGCGTGTGACATCATGTACATGTACGTGAAAAGCGAGTTTTCAATATCAAAAGGTTGTATCTCGTTTAAAATAACCTGCATGTGCACACAAAGTCAATGGACGTCTCGATACACGAGATACGACCTTGCTGCATTGAGCATATTGGTACGAGATATGACCGTGTTGCACGGAGCGTATTCACGCGAGATACAACTTTATTGCAGAATCGAGTAACAACCCTGTTGCATTGACGTGACAACAATAATAAAAAGGCATGCGGAATGAGGGTAAAATATTGTAAAGGTTTGACCAATCCGTAGGAGGCAAGGTTGGAGAAAATTGAAAATAATTATAACTGGGAACCATCACACAAATGACTATGACAAGACGTAGCATGTTTGTTACATCTTTGGTCATAGTTTCTTATCAAATCATTTATGACCAGAAATTATGCCAAGGATCCATCACCCAACTACAACACGAAGAAAAGGCTTTCAGGATTTCATTTTTCCAAAATGATTTTGGGCCCAACACTAAGATCTGACAAGGTCCTTATTGTAAGCAAAAGCATCCAAATAGAAAAGACTAAAATGAAACCCAACATTAATTAATTGATGATATGGCAGGTGTACCTGGTGAGAGTATAGCCACTGCATTGAGTAGCGCAAATTCAGCTGTCGTCAAGCCACATTCTTTGGTCTCCTTCATGAATTGGAAAGCCTGCTCCGGGAGCGAGGTATATCCCATCTGGTACATCATGTTGATATGGAAGAGATCATTGGTCATCTCGTTCATGACGCATCCCATGTCCGGGACGTAGCTCTCTGCGCATCGTAGAAGCAACGCATCCATGATGCTGGCCTTGATGAGCACGGCCTGGTCATCACACATCAGATCCATGAATCCCGGGATGGTCTTAGCGAAGTGGATGGTCTGCTTGACGAGGATAGCAAACATGTCCATGGCTGTGTGAAGCAGCTCCTTGTGGATTGGAAGCTTCGGTTTGTCCGCGGGAGGTTCGTCTTCCTTCATGGAACCGTTCGTAATGAAAGAGGTCACGCGTTGGATAGACTGGAAAGCCCCGGTCTCTTTACTGTCACAATCCGAGGTGCTAGCTCGTGATGAATCTTCCTGGTCTACCGCTGGGGCTGCTGGGTTACTATCGCTGGACAGCAATCCTAGAGCAATGTTTGATAACCCCGTAGGGAGGTAGTCGCTGAGATTAAAGCCTTCTGGAATGGTTAGTTCTCCTGAAGCCAAGGCATTCAGGGCTTTTGCTGGAGTCATTCCCTCTGGCAGGAGGGAGGTTAGAGCACCCAGGGGGATCTTGGGGATGGGGCTGGTTGAGGATGGTCCTTGCATGTCCGACGTTGCTGCTGCTGCTGCTGCTGCTGTTGCTGCTGCTGCTGCTGCTGCTTCTTGGGCATTTGGTGGGAACAGTGATGACCCCGTGTTGCCGTTGGTCCCTTCAGGCATGGGGATAGACCCTGGGGCCTTGGGCTGTGAAACAGACAATATGTGGTTTATGACAAACATGGAACACTTATTCAAGGCTCCAAGTTTAGGTTTTGTAAGATGGAATTAAGCATTAGGGAGATCTATATTTTCACATTGTGTTTTGTCAATCACCGAGGTAATTTTTAAGTTTAGTTTCAGAGATTGACACTTCCTCTCCCTAACCTCTTTGTATTGAACTACATGTAATCCAAGTTGGTGCTGTATTGTTGATGTACCCTAACGTGGCACGGCCCCTAACGTGTTGCACTTTTTTCGACTGTAATGCCTTGCTAGAGCAAACTTTTTACCTCAAATTTTACAGTAAGTGAAATATCATCAAGCTCTGAACATTCCGGTTCATAAATTTTCCGATTTTGTTTTGTAGAGCACAATGAACCCTTTTAAAATGCGCCCAAAACTAAGAAAATAATTTTCTAACACTTGTAGTTGGGTATGTTAGTGGAGATAATAATGATTTATCAGAATTTATCAACTTTAAAAAAATTCTTAAATGTTAACGTGGGATTTTCCGAGATTTGTGCGCCACATTAGTGAACACTCAGCCGAATTTGTGAACAATTTCCTGACGCCCTCATTTTTTTATTTTCGGACTAAATTTCATGACACTGAAAATGTTCACGAAGGTTCAACAGCAAGCATTATTAATGTAATAGTAACTGAATGAACTTGAAATTTGAAAGAGGTTTGGCAACACTGCATGAGGAAAGTCGACTCCACTATACTTACAAAGATATTCTTGAAGACCTCCTTGGATGCTAGGTAACCCTTCTCCAATCGCTCCACAAGGTTCTGTTGATCCTCCGTTAGCTCCCACTGTGGTTCAGTGACCGCTGGGGTCAAAGGCTGCATGGTGTTCAGGTCAAACCCAGGCATCATGACGCTACTCATCAGAGCCGCAATGTCAGGGGTCATGATTGGGGTCGCGTCAGTGGTCACTCCAGGGGTCGTCTCAGAGATCACATTGGGGGTCACATTAGGGGTCAGCACTGGGGTCACAGGGACCGGGGAAGGGGAGTTGGCAGCAGAGGTGTTAGTACTTGTTGGAGGTGAAGCCAGGGTTTTCTGGGCAGGGGCGATAAGCTTGGGGTCCGGGTTCGGCTGTTTTTTCTTTCGTTTGACTCGGATAAGCGCCTTCCTTGTTTTTAAGCGATTATCATCCCACACTCCTATAAAACAATAAAAACCAGATTGATCTAGTATAACGATGACACACCTATTCTGAAGTTAGAAATCATGGTCAAACTAAAAGAATGTCCATTTACAAAAGCCTCAAGAGTCACAGTTAAAAATACATCTCATTTACATTCTCTGTGAAAGCAGAGAAGCAGGAAACCAACTACATTGGAACATTGCCGCTAGCAATTGATAGGTGAGTAATTGGGCCGACCATGGGTACTATGGGGTGTTTGAAACTTGGGCTCCATATCAGCAACTGCTTCAGGAAATGTCAAGCCCTTGACTAGGGGAACTCCTAGAGTTGTAGTTGAGTCACCCAAGTCGAGTCTCGATTCACTTGCTTTGAGCCCGAGTCCAAGTTTCAAGTCGCTTTGTTTCAAGTCTGAGTCAGAGTCACAAGTCACTTGATTCAAGTACGAGTCCGAGTCACAAGTTTTTTGTTTAAACAACTGAATTAGAAAAACAGTTCACTGAGAAGGCTGGCTGTTGATATGCTTACCAAGCATACTTTAGTAAAATGAGGATTGAAAATGACAAAATAAAAACCATGTCAAAAAAATTAAGAAGGTATGGTTTGTGCGTTTAATATTCTTTAACATGATTTAACATTACTTTCGGAAAAAAAGTTGAACTGTTTTTAAAAGGTAATTCTTTGGAAGAAAATATGTGACTCGCGAGTCAAAAGTCGTTAACTTCAAGTATGAGTTATGATGAATGAGTCAGAGTCCGAGTCTTTTGCCGAAATTGTAGACTTGGCCAAGTCTGGGTTGCGCTCGGTCTGTGCCTATAATAAATCCACTCACAGCGCATATCGCATACGTCTTTACAGTACATAACGCGCGCCCTCATGCGTCAAATCTGGACCATCATGTTAAAAACGTACATGTACATGTTATTTTCAAGTGATGCAGCAATTGCTAACTTTTGCACCACATGTACGCACATGCTCTGCAATACATGCACACATATGTACGTGTAATACGCGTGTTGTACAATGTACATACAGTGCGTGCGCATTGTTATACGGCACTGAAGTGGGACGCGCGCTGAAGTGCACCTTGTCGGGCATCTGGAAAGACGTAAACTAAGTGATGTCTGCTACTTTTTTTTAAGATACCGACTTAAAGCAATTCCGTCTTGAGTCAAGTCTACCGAAATTGTGACTTGAGAGTTGAGACAGACTTGAGTCCGAGTCCTGGACTAATGTCCTACAACACTGGGAACTCCTGCTCCATACATTTCCAATTTCTTCTTCATAAACATCAGATTCTGTAATGAGGACAATGCTTAAATCAAATCCATTAGTTGGAGAACTACAGCCTTAAAAACAAGTCAGGGGCCAGAGACAGAGCTGAGCCTGAACATGAAGCCATAATTTGGTAAATACCCTATGGGCAATTCCACGGTTACTCACGTTACATTTTTGATGTACTTTGATGAGTTTCCTTGGACTGTAATTACCTTACTGAAAAGGTTTCATAACTGTTATCCCCATGGTAGATAGAGTAGACCTAGACCTACCTAAGCACCAAAGATGACATCCAGAAAAATGCGTTATGTATGATAAACAAAATCAGTTACTCACGTTACAAAAATGTAACGTGAGTAACCGTGGAACTGCCCCTATGGATGAAAAAGTGATGATCTGTACTCACTGTCCACACTCATTCCAAGTTCCACACATCGTGCCATCCTACAAGCCGGGCAGTGCCGTCGGGTGTACAGATCCATGGAACACTTGCCTCCCTGGGAACAGTTAAAGGTAGCCTTGGACTTGGTACTACGTAGGAAGAAACTCTTACATCCTTCGCAGGATAAGACATTGTAATGAACTCCGTTGGCTCTGTCACCACAGACTAGGCAGAGGCGTTCCTCTTTGGAGGTGGAGCCTTCCGTGGCTTGCTTCTTGGCTGGGGGAGCATCAGTGTCAGTCTGAGTTTCTGCCATCTGAAGGAAGAAGCGGAGAGTATGTACATGAAAAATTGACGGTGACGTCCTCAGTAACAGTGACAGGGTTGGAAATCCACTTCACTCGTTGAGTCTATGGTTTTTCGTGTCACAACACTTTTTAGGTTTTTTTGTGAAAATTCAAAATCGGCCGAGAGACGATACCATAACATTTGCTCGCCAAGATGCAGTAGTTGTCAGGTATGGCAACTAAAAAATAATCATTAACTTTCTCAAATAATTCTTGACACTTCAAAAGGGTGTGGTCATGCAAGTATTCACAGAATACGTATTAACAGCTTATTTGACAACTGTTCAGGGAAGTAACCGGTTTAGAAATCATTATTGTGCCATGACCACAAGTACATGTACAAAACCCAAAGTATAGATACACGTATCATTAAAATGAAAATTTTAGCGCTTACACCTGTCTTTACAGGTGTTCCTGAGTCATGCTGAACCACAACGGAACAACTCAGGTTGACTTAAACAGATTTGAAATCAGACAGACAAACTTTTTAAGCTTTATCTTTTTATTTCTAATTGACCAGACTGTATGTGGAGGCTTGTCAACTACACCAGTTGATCTTACACTTTTACATAGTCAGTCCTGTTTCAAACATAAAGGCATATAGAATCATTTGCATTTATCCCAAAAGTAACCTACCAAATTATTACCAAAAAGCTTACTTGGATTAAAGATCGTACTGGCACTAAACACCCCATGAAATTATTGTGTCTGGCTTGCCGTCATTTAGAAGAAATCAAGAAATGTAGGTGAGTGCCCGCGATCAGTCAATTGACTGAATTTTGGAATGAAGAGTGCTATCAACAAAATTGTGTTTCATGATCAAAAGGTTCTGCATGGTTTCTCACGGTTTTCTCGAAAAGTATAATATCCAATTGAGCGGAAACGTCAACTCAGACATCTGCAGGTGTACAATCGTGGGTGAATCTTTTGTCAGTTTTGAGATATTTGCCGTAGCGCATGTCCACATGGAAAAATTGGTTTGACCAATAAGCAAAAGACCCATAAACAACCAACGTTTCTCACGGTTTTCTCGAAAAGTATAATATCCATTGAGCGGAAACTTCAACAGGATTGCTCTTGAACAATCTTCTGTGGATTTTGAGTGGTGTTATTATTGGAAATGAACAAAATGCATGAAAAGCAAATGATCCTACATGTATATGCCTTTAATTCAAATCTTAGGAGTAGTTTGTCTTGAAGCAACTTTGGGAAACCAGTCTGAAACAGATTTCAATTGACAAAATTGAAGACTTTACTGGCAATACAGGAGAATAAAACCTCAACACAGAACAAGTAGATTTCTCTCTCGTCATAAAAAGTACCTTCGTTTTCTCCCTTCTAGTAGTCCTCCCTTCTGGAAGTCACATCTGTCCCTTCTAGGCTCCTACTAAGATGGTTTGCAAGTTTGAAGATGTCTTGATGAGTAACGACAGCAGTCACCTGTCTTCTGCCAAACTACAGTACCTACATGCAATAACACAATCAGGAAAACACCTATGATTACACAGAGACCGAAACTGAAAGATCATGGGTTGTATGGTGGTGTTTAATGAGAAGCTGAAACTAGTCATTACGTTGTCATTTTTCGTTACAGATTTCCCACCCTGCAAGTTCATTCAACTCAGACATCTGCAGGTGTACAATCGTGGGTGAATCTTTTGTCAGTTTTGAGATATTTGCCGTAGCGCATGTCCACATGGGAAATCAAATCGCACTCCTATTCCTGTAGTTTGACCAATAAGCAAAATTTAAAATAATTTTATGACCATAATCATGTGAAGACTATACACAAATTTAAGGCATGCATACATTTTGGCGAGTTGTGTATGTGAGCACTACATTGATACATAGTGGAATTCAGCATAATGGCGGAAGAAAATGCACACATTGACATTTAGATTACAATTGATATAGACAATACCTAAAGTTACATTTGTACATGCTCATGTACATACACTGCATAAATGATTACCTTACCATACACATATGAAGATATGAAACTGCGGTGTTCTAAGGTTACATGTACTCCTGCAACTTACATTACATCAATAAAGTGTTACAGGTGGATATGCCAGTAACAAACTGAGCCTCACTACTTCAAAGAAGTAGAGTTTTGTTCTCAGACTGAGTAGCCTATATGTACCCACAGTAAATTGCAAAATACTTGTCATTTATTAACCAATGAGATCAAGTCCAATCATGCACTTGATTGTTCGTCCTTATTTCTGAGCTAAAAATAAGTTAGGGTAAATGCTGGACTACTGTAAAGATAAAGAAAATAGCACTTGAAATACTTGACCTTTGAAAAATCTGGTAAAAGTTGGAGCTAGGACATGGTTGGGCTGACCTTTGACCCTTGGTTCCAGGACAGCCGATATCAATAAATCAACACATCGGTATCAAGAAAATCAATAATCCACCGAGATATATGTATTGATAATTGCTGCTGTGACTACTTGTCCATCCATTACATGTGTACTATGCATGTATGAAGGGTATTAGGGGGTCTTTTTTAACTCACTTAGCTTTTCTTTTCAGCAAAAAGTTGATCTCATACATCATTACAAAATGGTGCTGATGAAGATGATCAAGCCACCATAGTTCCAACACGTTTTTTTTTTCACGGTAACAGTCTATTCTAAGCATGTATTCCATTTTACAGTACCAGCATTCTCTTGAGAGCACCTTGATTTTCCAGGGAAATTCACTGAACCAATCAAATCACATGTACAACAAAACCAGGTGTTGTGTTTTTAGGCAAATATTGGTATTTTTTATACGGTCCATGTATCACAACCCTGGAGAGTTGCTTTCATTTCCCTCCTGACCCCTAGAAATGTTATCATACATGTACATGTACCGGTAGACATTAAATTTGTGAAAATACACATGTGGTGATCATTTTCAAAGACATGGCTTAGTCACTACTTCTCACTTCAACCGTTGTATCACCATTCCAGGAATGATACGCCTGTACATGTGCATGCCCAATTGTACATGGTAAATGTACATGTACACATCAGGTACATGTATGATTGTACATGTATTGATCATCAACAGGTTGTTGTCATTTGTCAAAAGGGGATGTACACTGATTTACTGATGAAATTCATACATTGTAACACCGCATTGTCAACACTACAACCTCTTTAACGGCAGAAAATGCCAATAACATCATAACATGTACATGTACATGTGAACATGTGTATACATGTACATGTGACAAACATACAATGTACACAGTGAATCATCCGGTTTTAGTCACTGCTGATTTCCAATGAATGGCCAAAATGAATTTCAGCGTGATCATGTTTTGTGAGTATATCCTGTTCAGGGTGACCGTATTAGCCTATTTGCGGCTAACTTTGACCGATTTTTGTTAAAAAAAACGAGTTTGACAGAAAATTTGACAGAATGGATATTTTTGGCAGATTTCTGGCAGAATTCTGCAAAAATGGTTATTTACAGAAAACTATAGCAAATTTGAAAAAAAATGGTACATTTGTTTAAAAAATCTTCAAGCTTTTCAAACAAACCCTTGCATAATGGGACAGGTTGGCTGGTCTAGGCTCTGAGGTTCACTGGGAGCCGGACTTCACGCCACAACTGTGTTTTGCCTGAAATTTACGCAATAATTTCATAAAATCTTTATGTGACTATATAAATTGTTAATAATGTAATTTGAACCTTAATTAAGGCAGTACTACAAATCTGCATGTGATTTTAAGGGTTTTTAGTGTATTTCAATGAAATCTGGGGAATTTGGCAGATTTTTAATAAATCTGACAGATTTTTGAAGCGCATCTAGCAGAATTGTACCATGACCTTACGGTCACCCTGATCCTGTTTCTGAATTACATGTAAGTGAAAGGAATTGTTGAACATTTGTATGTGTGGGCCTTCTTCAAAGCACAAACCACTGTACACTTACACAACACCTGCTCAATCATAACAATACCGGTACGAATATTGTCAATGGACAATTCTAAAGTTTAGGATGGATAGGGCCTACTGACTCATGTGCTAGTACATTGTACATGTATTTGAGGCAAGACCTAACCCTCTGATGATACGCACATGTACATATGAACTCCGAGCGCAAGGACCCCCTCAAGGGTAAGAAAGGGAGAGTAGGGGGAAACCACTGGGAGAGACACTTGAACGCACTGCTGATGACGCCTTATGCTCACGGGAAGACGCTATGGTTTTGTGCACATTAAAAATAAAATTAGTTGCGCATACTTCGCAATATGTGCTTGAACCAGTATGTGCACATGGTATATTTATGTCCCGTCCACAGGGCTCTCGAAAGTGGTAAAAAAGCGCCCTCTATGTTCGCGCACAGATTACATACACTTCAAATAATGAAAATCCTGTGAAAAGCAAATCTGTGAGCAAATATCTCAGCTGATGTATTCAACCATTTCAACCAGGAGATCAATGATATTCCTCTTCAGCAAGAACTGAATAGACTTTCTGTTACAAATTTATTTAGTGTTTCCTGATGAGATATAAAATATAGACGTTATGTTCTGCACATCTACACAAACCAACCCCAGCACTGAACTCTTTTAGGGTTTTCATCAGCCTTTTCAAACGCCAACCACATTTAACCTGAGGTGAACATCGAACCAATATTTTTTTACTTACATGTAGATCTGATGGTCAAATGATGGTTGCAATGAAATTTACAATTGGACCTTAAACAGAAAATGGACACTTTTTGCAACAGATCATATGGCTCTATGTACCAGTATGTTTCATCATGGAGCTATAAACATTTTATAGCTCCACGGATGGAGTTCAAGTTCATACTTACACGTATATGTGTATAATTAGCAAAGTACAATGCACACGTACATGTGTTATGTATAACTGTCACTTACAAGGTCCGTCAGGTCACATGTACTCATTTCCGCATGGTCAACACACGGCGCTTTTGGTCAATTTCCACAGCTCTTGACACCCTCCCCCTTTCCAAAGGTTTTTTTTTATTTTGAAAGAATTGAAAGCTACTGCATGATCAATTAATTGAACAATTTTTCCACAACGGATCATACATGTACTATGTGCTATCCTTTTCCTGCATTAGGACATCCCTTATTATTCCCATGCTTCTCATATTATTTTTGCATCTGAAGTCATAGAAGTAGGGTCGGTCTGTCCAAACAAAATTTAAAAAACTGAAAAACAGAATTGTAGTTGCACCCGCATAGATGATTAAATGAAATGATGCCAAGTTATGTATCATCTCTAGCTTTGTTTATTGATTGAGTCTATCATGATTGATATCACTGAATAAAATAATAAAACCACTTTTAGCAGAGCACTTTGACTTAGTAAAATAAGCCTTTGTTTCGTTTGTATACATGTATGTACCAACTTAATACATTTCTTATTTGACAAACAAAACACGTCACGTGAGTCTAGTCAAATAAGCTTTCAGCATCATGTTGGTTTCTTTATCAAAAATTCTGTCCCATATATTGGGTTTTGTGCTTTGCCTGCCTTTTTATAGCCTTGGTCAAGGCGCTAGTTGTTATTCATCCGGCCGTAGCGCGGTAAACGATATCTTCGCTAGCGCTATGCATGCAGTCATATGTCTATGCATGCAGTGCATTAAAAATACAGCGCGAACAGCGACCTCACGCAGCCACTATTTTTATGCAAATCAGTTGGACCCAATCTAGCGCCTTGGTTCAATCGTCCATGTGAGGTTTTGGGGGTGGTGCTCATTATGTTAATAGCCTTAGCTGACCTTAAATGTCGTTTTCTTATTGGTCGATCGTTGCGTGGAAACTTGCATAGTGAAACGTGGCACCGTACATAATCCATTCACGTACACGTAGTGTGTCTCTGCACACGGCACCAATGCACAAAAACTGTGGTTCCTGTCACGTCCGCAAAAGGCGAATAGCTGCAAATAATTTGATGACGTCCGGATTTACCAAGGTGTGATTGGACACTCCACATATTAGCCCCGCCTACACTTATCTGTATTCGCATACGAGGTCGTGCGCTAGAAATCCAGCGCAAAATCAAGAAAAACATAAGCTTTTGCCGACGAGTGAACCAAGGCGCTAGATTGGGTCCAACTGATTTGCATAGAAATGGTGGCCGCGTGAGGTCGCTGATCGCACTGTATTTTTAATGCACCGCATGCATAGCGCTAGCGAGGATATCGTTTACCGCGCTACGGCCGGGATGAATAACAACTAGCGCCTTGACCAAGGCTAGCCTTTTTATCAACACTGTAAATTCAGTGTTGTCCAGGGGTTTGCGAAAAAAATATTCACAATCTTACTCAGCTCGAACTTGAACCATCGACCTCCTGCTTAGTGCAGACAAAGGTTGTGCAAACCTGACCCGAAACTGAAACCGGCTCGGTTTTTGTTTTGTGTTTGCGATCTCTTGACCATCTTCTAAAATGTGGGGGTAGTGGATGCCACCTCCCGCAGCGCCATGAGTCTAGGGAGAACATGAAAGCGGGTCAGACACGACAACAGCATGGATAGCAGATCCCAATCAAAAACAAACACGCTAAGAAATGTTCTTATTGTGATCCATCCAACAGTTTCAGGCAAATCAATAACAGATTAGATGAGAATATCAATTGGAAATACACAACTCGATCATGAAAAAAATCGAAAACAATGCGTGCAGGAACTTGAGATAAAGTTTCCATTGGTTGACTCAGCGAGTGCCACAATCAAAGGACCAACCAGATCAAGCGATACAAGCAACACTTGGTAATGTCGAATGGAATGGGGGCCGGGGAAACCCGAGGAAAAACCCAGCGTACCTTCGATGGTCCCCGTATCCCGAGTGCGATTCCGTTACCAAGCGCGCGCGATGCATCGATTATGATAATGAGTAGACTGGATCTCGTTTGTAAACACAAAAACATTTTGAACGATAATAGGGAGTTCGGAACTAGTGCAGCTTTTATGGGCGGAACCATTTCAAGCTAGTTTTCCGACTCCCTTTCATCATTCAAAATGCACTTGCGTCTATAAACGTGATCCAGTCTATTTATTATCATAATCGATGCACCGCACGCGCTCGGTAACAGAATCGCACTCGGGATACGGGGACCATCGAAGGTACGCATCGAAGGTAAGGGCGCGCTTCACTGCAGAGGGCTTCAAAGATTTTGGAATGACAGGCAACAGCAGCGATGCGCTTTGCCAAAGTTGACGCACGCTCAGTAGATGGTTCAAGCTCATCATGCTCATGTCTGGTTCCCAGACCCCATTGGCCTTTTTACTATATTTAGGGTGGCCGGGAAACAGTCTGGTAAATATCAGAGACGCCATGCTTTTTCAAAACCGTCTGCATTCTTTGACGAATTACCACGATTTTTAAATAACTAGACCTCTGAAGATACCGAATTTAACGATTTGTGCTATTTAGCAGTCATACTATAGCTGGGTTGATTTTCTGCTGACAAAATAATTTCAATCTTCAAATACGGAGGTAGTCCAGTATTTCCGTCACATTTTTGGGACTACAAGTAGGATTACCACTGCAATAGGGCCATCGATCTCAGACTCTACTATCGCCCGACCATGTCCAAATGTTAAAAAAGCAATCCGTAGAGTCCTACAATGTAGTTGTACTCGGACTATTAAAAAAAGCTGCATAGACTTTGTACGCAGCCAAAGAAGTGGCGACAGGATACTACATTCAGGAAAAATGTTGCAGCCTGACGCCCCTTTTTTCTTCATATATCATGTCAATGAAGGTCAGTCATTGCAAAAACGATGATAAGACATGAATCTGGGACTGAGAAACGTTTCCAATTTTGTTAGGAAATACAACCTAGAAAATGTTCTTGACTCTCCATAGACTTTTAGCCCAGGTGGACTCCCTTTCTTCCCTACGTTACGGAGGGAGTCCAGGCATGCCAGGGTATGAAGTGCTGAAAACCGGGTGAAAAAATTTATGACCAATATTTTCAGTATTTTTAACTTCTTGGAGAAGCTAATTTTTACGTCTTAGTATTATTCTATATGTACTTATCTATTGATCCGGGGGGGGGGGGGGTTCAGGAATTCCATATGCGATGCTGACCAACGTTAATCAGGAAGATAAACTCTAAAGCAACGTTAAACTTGTACATTTTTGTAGACTTTTTTCATCAGTTTCTCAAACGTACCGACAATGACCGAGTCTAGTCGTACATGGCGTACGGCTATGCAACGTGAACGCGCAGTGCACACACGCGATTTGCTTAGCAACCGCCCTAATACATATGCGCAATAACTTGTAGGCGTGGTCACCTATCCAATGACCGGGCGTGTTTTCGCGACAGTTACCAGAAACATGTTTCAGCTTTGGTCATTGGTTGAGCATTTTCATGACTTCGGTTGGCTGGAGTGACGTTCCAACCAAAACTAAACAAAGGAGGGTGCTAGCGTGCGTGTGCTCTTTCGAACCTGCGCACGTACATTTACATGACGTACGGACTTGGTAATAAACTGATGAAGAGAGACTACAATTTTGTACAAATGTAACGTTGCTTTAGAGTTTATTTTCCTAATTAACGTCGGTCAGCATCACATATGGAATTCCTGAACCCCCGGATCAATAGATAAGGGCACATAGAGTATGTAAGCATGCATGGCATGAAAGAAGTTCTATAACGAGGTAAACGTAACAAAAATCTGGTAAAAATTTTGGGTGGTATTACGTAGAGAATTCTCATCCTGGATGTCAGTCGTAATGCAATGAAGACTTCGTCTAACCTGGGCTAGGGCTAGCTTGAGTAACTCCAGCTGACATGCTCATATTCATTCACATTTAGCATTTTTTGTTTAGCTCTGGAGACATAACCTATTCGTTAGAGTGTGGTAGCAAGAGACCCTAAAAAAATGGCCTCTCAAAAATTGTCCATTTTCACCTCTAATATCCCATCCCAGATTTCATTTACATACCTCATACATTCAGCAGTCATTCATGAAAAAAACAAATGTGAAAAATTTTGACGATTTCTGTGGCTTGTCCGTAAAACACGCCAGTTCCAAGAGCTGTCGTCCATTTTGTTTTGTTAATTATGTAAATGCATGCATCACGTGATGACATCGAAAAAAATCTGCACGCGATGTGTGTGCTTTCAGGCGCCGCAAGTGGGTTCAGTATTTGTCTGGTGCATTGTCGTGGAAAGCATTCTCATTGTCTTGCTTTTTGAAGTTGTGCAATACTTTACATCAAATTTCTTGGCAATGGCAGATTCAACACTCGCGTAGATTCACAGGAAGCCCAACAAGTAAGTGATTCACCTATGGGCAAAATTATACATGGTTATATGTAGCGGATCAAAAAATAGAATGCTTTCGCTTGTATTTAGCGCGTGGCGTTGTATACAACGCCCCGTTCACTGGTCTAGTGTAGCCCAGGTTGGACAAAGTCTTCATTGCATTATGACTAACGTCCGGGATGAGAATTCTCTACATAATACCATCCAAATTTTGACCTGATTTTTGTTACATTTTACCTCATTACAGAAGCTTTTTTTCACGCCTACATTTTCCATGTGTCCTTATCTATTGATCCGGGGGGGGTTCAGGAATTCCATATGTTATGCTTACCGACGTTAATCAGGAAAATAAACTCTAAAGCAACGTTGAACTTGTACGTTTTTGTAGTCTCTTTTCATCAGTTTACGTGCGTACGTACGAAAGCGCGCACGCACGCCTAGCGCCCTCCTTTGTTTAGTTTTGGTTGGAACAGTGACGTCACTCCAGCCAACCGACGTCACGAAAACGCTCAACCAATGACCAAAGCCGAAACATGTTTCTGTTAACTGGCGCAAAAACACGCTCGGTCATTGGATAAGCAACCGCGCCTACAAGTTAGTGCGCATGCGTATGAGGGTGGTTACTAAGCAAATCGCGCGTGCGCACTGTGCGCTCACGTTGCACGAACTGCACGAACTCATGCATTATACGTGTGAGAAACTGATGAAACGAGTCTACAAAGACGTACAAGTTTAGCGTTGCTTTAGAGTTTATTTTCCTGATTAATGTCGGTGAGCATCGCAAATGGAATTCCTTAACCCCCCGGCCCAACAGATAAGGCTACATAAAATACTAAGACGTTAAAATTAGCCTCTCCAACAAGGTAAAATAATTGAAAATATTGGTCGTAAATTTTTTCGCCCGGTTTTGAGCACTTTCATATCCTGGACTCCCTCCGTAACGTAGGGAGGAAAAGGAGTCCACCGTCTCTTTTCATCAGTTTCTCACCGAATCGCTAGCGCCCTCCTTTGTTTAGTTTTGGTTGGAACAGTGACGTCACTCCAGCCGGCCGAAGTCGTAGAAACACTCAACCAATGGCAAAAGCCGAAACATGTTTCTGGTAACTGTCGCGAAAACATGCTCGGTCATTGGATAGGCGACCGCGCCTACAAGTTAGTGCGCATGCGTATGAGGGCGGTTACTAAGGAAGTCGCACGTGCACACTGCATGCACGTTCACGTTGCACGTGCACGGTACGTACACCATTAGTCGGTACGTGTGAGAAACTGATGAAAAGAGTCTACAAAAAGGTACAAGTTTAACGTTGCTTTAGAGTTTATTTTCCTGATTCACGTCGGTCAGCATCGCATGTGGAATTCCTGAACCCACCGGCCCAATAGATAAGGCTACATAGAATACTAAGACGTAAAAATTAGCTTCTCCAACAAGGTAAAAATATTGAAAATACTGGTCATAAATTTTTCGCCCGGTTTTGAGCACTTCATACCCTGGACTCCCTCCGTAACGTAGGGAAGAAAGGGAGTCCACCTGGGCTAGGCCTAGCCCAACTGCTTCTGGCCGTACAGTACTATCGCAAGCTCTGTAGTACGGCCAGACCTTCAATGCTCCCCTAAACCCTGAACTCTGATGTAGCGATTTTGCTACCGATTTTGATCAAGATTATCTTTTCATCCAGGAATGAAATTTCCAAAGTTGAGGTTCGTAGTCGTAGAGTAACTCATACCTTTTCGTAAAAACGTTCTTTTATCCAAAAATCTTCATCCATCTGGCCAAAAGACGACTTTCAGTCGATAGTCGCCAGACCATGTCCGAATGTTAAAAAGGCGATAAGTTGGGTCCAAGTTACTCGGACTAGGACTAGGCTAGGCTAGGCTAGCCCAGGTGGACTCCCTTTCCTCCCTACGTTACGGAGGGAGTCCAGGATATGAAGTGCTCAAAACCGGGCGAAAAAATTTATGACCAATATTTTCAATATTTTTACCTTGTTGGAGAAGCCAATTTTTACGTCGTAGTATTCTATGTGTCTTTATCTATTGGTCCGCTGGGTTCAGGAATTCCATACGCGATGCTGACTGACCTTAATCAGGAAAATAAACTCTAAAGCAACGTTAAACTTGTACGTTGTTGTAGACTCTTTTCATCAGTTTCTCACCACCGAGTCTAGTCGTACATGCATGACGTACCGGGTACATGTACGTCCGTGACGTGCAGCGTGAACGCGCAGTGCGCACGCGCGATTTGCTTAGTAACCACTAGTCTGGTTCCCAGACCTGACAATTATTCCCGATGCTCATGTCTAAATGGAACCAGACTAAGTAACCACCCTCAAACGCATGCGCACTAACTTGTAAGCGCGGTCGCCTATCCAATGACCGGGCATGTTTTAGTGACCGTGACCAGAAACATGTTTCGGCTTTGGTCATTGGTGGAGTGTTTTCATGACTTCGGTTGGCTGGAGTGACGTCACTGCATGTTCCAACCAAAACCAACCAAGGAGGGCGCTAGCGTGTGCCCTTTCGTACGACGCGGTACGGTGATGAGAAACTGATGAAAAGAGTCTACAAACACGTACAAGTTTATTATTATTATTATTATTTATTCGGCATTAAAAACACAAACAACAAACATTCACAAAATAAGAGAAAACCAAAAACCAAGAAAACAAAAACGAACATGACGAAAGCCAGGGGCAAATGCCCGGAATTAAAAAAGTTTACCTAAAAACTGTGGCCCGAAGGCCTTCAATTCTAATACCTCTGGCTACACAAAGAATATATAAATCTATAAAAACCTATAAAAATGTTAACAATAAAAACATATATTAAAAATGGCAGAGGTATAAATGCTAAAAAGTTATCGTCCCCTAAAATTAACATCAAAATACCACAGTGAGAAAAAAACAAGAAGTTTAACGTTGCTTTAGAGGTTTTTTTCCTGATTAACGTCGGTCAGCATCACATACATGTATGGAATTCCTGAACCCCCCGGACCAATAGATAAGGACACATAGAGTATGTAGGCGTGAAATAAGCTTCTATAACGAGGTAAAACATAACAAAACTCTGGTCAAAATTTTGGGTGGTCTTATGTAGAGAATTGTCATCCTGGACGTCAGTCGTAATGCAATGAAGACTTCGTCCAACCTGGGCTAAGGCTAGGCCTACATTAGCCCAGGTGGACTCCCTTTCCTCCCTACGTTACGGAGGGAGTCCAGGATATGAAGTGCTCAAAACCTGGCGAAAAAATTTATGACCAATATTTTCAATATTTTTACCTTGTTGGAGAAGCCAATTTTTACGTCGTAGTATTCTATGTGTCTTTATCTATTGGGCCGCTGGGTTCAGGAATTCCATATGCGATGCTGACCGACCTTAATCTGGAAAATAAACTCGAAAGCAACGTTAAACTTGTACTTTTTGTAGACTCGTTTCATCAGTTTCTCACACGTACGTGACCGAGTTCGTGCAACGTGAACGTGCAGTGCGATTTGCTTAGCAACCGCCCTCATGCGCATTAACTTGAAGGCGCGGTCGCTTATCCAATGACCGAGCGTGTTTTCGCGCCAGTTACCAGAAACACGTTTCGGCTTTGGTCATTGGTTGAGTGTTTTCGTGACGTCACTGTTCCAACCAAAACTAAACAAAGGAGGGCGCTAGCTAGCGTGCGCGCTTAACGTACGCAGTACGTCATTGTACGACTCGGTGATAAACTGTTGAAAAGAGACTACAAAAAGGTACAAGTTTAACGTTGGTTTAGAGTTTATTTTGCTGATTAACGTCGGTTAGCATCACATATGGAATTCCTGAACCCCCGGCCCAATAGATAAGGACACATGAAAAATGTAGGCGTGAAATAAGGGTAATCCTTACCTTTAGGACCCCGTTCCTATAATGTTAAAAGACTCACCAAAACAGCGGACTAAATGACAAAAGTGACATTCTGATATTTCTTGATACATTTGAACAGTTGGCAATGACACCTTCTTGAGTATCAGCAGGTTTAATTTTGTAGAAAGAGGGTAGGGCTTTGATTTATGACTATGAGGGGTTAAAGGCGATGATGACAAACAGAAAATATATTAAAAAAGCAAGATGGCGAACTGCAAAAAAAAGGTAGAAAAGTCACACTTACTTTGAAAGTGCTTTCAAAATTACAACTAACATGATTTTATCTGAAGAAACAAGACTGTTTTAGCCTGCAAAAGTCACTTTGGTACTGGACAGTCATCTGCAAAAGTCAGTTTTTTAACAGAACTCGTAAAAATAGAGGTGTCCTAAAGATAAGGATTACCGAAATAAGCTTTTGTAATGAGGTAAAACGTAACAAAAATCTGGGCAAAATTTTGGGTGGTATTACGTAGACAGGTAGAGAATTCTCATCCTGGACGTCAGTCGTAATGCAATGAAGACTTCGTCCAGCCACGGCTAGGCCTACATAGACTTTTGTATAGCTTGAGTAACTCCAGCTGACATGTTCATATTCATTCACATGCTACATGTGAATGAATATGAACATGTCAGCTGGAGTTACTCAAGCTAACTTTTGTACACAACCGCTAGTAAAGAAGTGGCGTCAGGTGAGGTTGCAATTATTTTCCCCTAGGCCTACATTCTTTAGCGTCATTTACTCACCTACACGGATAATACTTGAAAACGTGGTAAACGTACAGAGCTCAGTTTTTTGCGTTAATTACAAAACACAGTTAGGCCTTCCAAAAATGATCAAGAATCGAGCAGGAATCAAACAAGTCCTGCACTGCAGCCAGGCATTGGTCATGTTGGTATTGAGAAATGTAGGGTCAGGTGACGGTGTGTTAAATTATTTCCAGCTAAAGAGTTCTTTTCAAACCTCTTATTTTGAAATTAGCGATTCAATTCATTATATCCTTTTTACTAAGATAAATGTACATTTTTAGTCATTTTACCTTAATTAACTTTTATTTGAAATTTAATTTCTGTGCAAACAATGTTTAAAAGTGTAATATTTCTGCATGATGTAATCCGAAAATGACCCGTCTGGCAAAAAGACCGCGTAGCTTGGTAACATTTAGTTTAACGAAAATGTGGGTTGGTACCCTGTTCAATACATTGTTCTCGACACAGTACCTTGGATTAGTCAGGTAGTCATGTACTTTTTGTACTATACCTGGCACGATACATGGCACCATCTAAAATGAACATATTTTGTACACGTTCTACAGGTCTACACAAAGGAGTGTGGCCACTGCTTGAAAAAAATTGCAAGATCTTGAAAAATTGAGACCCAACTTGAAAACTTGAAGAAGAAAAAATGAAAAAGCAAGAAATCTTGAAAATTTTCAAAAAAAAGTACAAAACCATATGTTTTGTAGAAACTTTGACAACTTTTTTCCACTGAAAACCCGAGCTTTTTAGCGACTTTGTATTTTTTTTAGCATTGGCGCGCTATACTTACGATAAGCAGACCCTGTAGTCAGGTAGTGTAGGCTACGCACTGCATGAGACAGAACTGCAGGATACTGACCCCTCGACGAGGAATGCTACACACGTTGTGGGCATAGTGACCGTTTTAGCCGATTATCGGCTAACTTTGACAGATTTTTGGTTTAAAAATGAGTTTGACAGAAAATTGACAGAATGGAATTTTTTGGCAGATATCTGGCAGATTTCTGTAAAATGGTTACTTGACATAAAAACAGCAAATTTGCCCCAAAAAATGGTTTATTTGGTTACAAAAGCTTCAATCTTTTCAAACAAACCCTTGCAAAATAGGACAGGTTGCCTGGTCTAGGTGCTACGCAAGTTTATGTAGTAATTTTCATAGGCTTGAAAAATCTTGAAAATTTTTAGATGGCGATCTTGAAAAAAAACAGAGTGGCCACACTGACACAAAGTGGTTCAACGTCTCACCATGCATACCGTGCTAAGCGTACATACAGTACATCACACGCTGACCGGTCTGGGGGACCATTGAAATGTGCACAAAAGAAAAAGTAATGTTGATTTTGAGGAGGGTCGACATCCTACAGTCCCACACCATTCTACACAGTTAAGAAAATCCTACAGCCATTGAAATGTGCATAAAACAACTTGAGTTGATTTTTGAGGAGACCGAGGGTTGACATCTAGTTCTACATGCACCATCCTACACAGTACAAAAAATCCTACATAGATTCTACACAGGGAGGAAATTCCTACAGCCGTTGAAATGCGCACAAAAGAAAAAGTTGATTTTTGAGGAGGGTCGAAATCCTACAGTTCTACACGATTTCACACAGTACAAAAAATTCTACACATACATTCTACACCGACAGCAAAAAAATAAATCCTACAGCCATGGGCGTCGCGATGGGGGCCAAGAGGGCGCTTCCCCCCAAGGAAAAAAAAAAAAAAAGGCGCGAAGCCAATGTGGTGTAAATTTAATGGGTGGGGGGGGGGGCAAAATGTCTCTGCCCCCCTCTAAAACTGATAAATCTAGAATATGTTGAGAAACACGGGATGTGTAGGGGGAAAATTAGCCCGACTGCATCTGGCCGTACAGTACTATCGCAAGCTCTATAGTACGCGATAGTACTGTACGGCCAGATGCAGTCGGGCTAGGGGAAAATAGGTTTTACCCCGCTCTAGAAAAAAATCCTGGCGACGCCCATGCCTACATGCAGCCATTGAAATGTGCACAAACGAAAAAGCTGATTTTTGAGGAGGGCCGACATTCTACAGTCCTACATCATTCTACACAGTACAAAAGAAATTCCTACACAGATTCTACTCAGCGAAAAAATCCAGTATGTGGGGGACTGGGGCTGGTACCATCTTCCAATGTTCCAATGGGGGCGCTGTTCAAACCGGACGATCATGCACACTATCGGACACTGCGGCGCTTTTCAGGGCTGCACAATTGTCGACGGTCGCGCGATGCGCGAATTTCCAAAAAGGGCACTCGCCGTATGAGGCCGCTGGTAAAAAAAGGGCACTTGTTAAAAGAAAGAAAGAAAGGCACTTGTTTCAAAAAATGGGCACTCTTTACAAATATTAGGGGGGGGGGTAAACGCTGGTGAAAAGGGCACTTGAATGGAAAAGGGCAGTCTACAAAATATTGTGGGGATAGATACCTCCCCTTCTTTCCCCCGCCAGCCCCCCCCCCCCCCCCCCTCCGCTGGCTACTGCAGGTCTTTGCATATAGTACTTTTCT
>JASAOE010000550.1:0-33063 GCA_029964075.1 Patiria pectinifera
AACAGGAAACACTGATAAAAGTTCTTTGCTGTAAAGTGCTGAACTTGAGAAAATATCACCTTAATTTGTCAATTCCATATGTGCATGCGCCAGTGACGGGTGCTGATGGTCAGGCCTTGGTCCCACAAGTCTGGTTTTTTTGTATTCCCCTATTATACACTCTGTCTCTGGCAAAGCCGGTCAGGCAGCCGCGGCGGTAGAGGTCGCTATCATCAAGGTCAGTCTTGGGAACTTCTAAGCAGCGCTACCCAGATAATTTCCGAGCATATTTCTCAGGGGTGGCTGAGGTCTGAAGTCTTCTCAATGATAGAGAATCTATGTTAAAGAGCTCGCGCCTAAAACAAATAATGAGACTTACAATACTATGATAGGTTATTTCAGGAGAACCTGAAATAAATTGAGAGAAAAAAAATAAGCTGCTGCCGATTAAATTTGTTCTTGTTGAAATGGAGTACCAAGCTTCCCCCTCTTAAATCCCCTTCGCGCTGGCCGTCTACTATATTATTATGTTTTGCTTAGTCAGGCTCGGAACAAGAAAAGCTTTTCATAGCTTAATGAACTTTTTGGATTTGGTATCGAAAATGTCTTTTGACCGATATGTTTGCCTTGTCTGCAGAAACTTGCTGGTTTACTCAATTGATTGATTGGACAGTTGTCATTAGCTATAGCTCTTCTGCTATAAACGTTAGGCTGTTTATGTTGTTATATACCAAATGTAGCGAGTATCAAATATAAATATGATAATAGTGGGGTTAAGATGTTTTATTGATAAAGACGCAGGTGCATTCCCCGCACTTATAACTACTGTGATGGCGTATACGGTTCGGCACGGAACCGTCTTGAATCAAGACTAGAGGTGGCCGGACGTTCTGTATTCAGTCGTCACCCAAACTCCGCTTTTAAGGTCACGTTCACTCAAAAGGCTTACACATGCCACAAGCTAGCTGAACAAAAGCACTGGCCTTCATATGACTGCTGTGCATATATATGCGTTCGTTTCTCGATTGTTTGCCATTCCAACCGAACTGAACTGAACTTTCCGCATCTTTGCATTATAGCTCTGACCAACCACCGCATTCATTCTTTCGTCTCGGACCGAAACGCTGATTCGTATTTCGCCAAATGTCGGATAAGGCCACTGGAGTTTGTGGCATAGTAGGTATAATTTTCGTTGTTCTTGGAGGCATTGCAGTCTTTGGGCTGTGGATGGACCAGTGTCAACTTGGTCACGGTGGATCTCGAATATCCAAGTGGATCAAGTCACCTTTACTTAGCCCCTACTGACAATGTCTTCTTTGGCTGGGAGTCTCTGTTTGGGAAGCCCGCCGACGAAACTCCGTTAATATCCACTCGGCCGTCCCTTCTGTACATGCGACAAAAGCACAAGAGATTTTCGAGGGTGAGACTCTCAGGTTCGAGAGTCGTTGTCCATCAATCTCTTTCTCTTCAACTATGGCGTCTCTTTCTGGCTGGAGGAGTCGACGGTGGGTTCGAGGGAGCGGATGATCTCTCGCAGGTGGTCGAGATTCCTAGAAGCCAGATGGATAGCATGAGAACGACACTGACAGCGGGGCCGCGCAGACTACATCCAGCTGAATTACTCAGTCGCGGTCGATGGCAGAAACATCTTCCAGGAGAATTCCTGGTTTGGTTCCTTGCGGAAACCTCATGTCAGTGCGTTGGACTTGTGTTCGGACCATGACGGGCAAAGAGTGAGGAAGGCGGTCCTGTTCAACGCTGGCGACATGGCAAAACTCTTGCTAACGCCGTCAAACCCGAGCACAAGGCCGACGCTTACCAAAAAGAGTCTCATGAAATCCGTGGTCACCTATCAATCCGCGTGGGGAGCCAAGAAAGCCGTCGTGAAACCCTTTCTTTCAGAGAAACGTCATTGCAATGTTGAAAGAGTACATGAACCGACCATGCTTGATGAGGAAATTAACAACACGGTCAACTACCTGAAAGAGCAAGCAGTTCACACCGATAACGACCCGCTTGATAAAGGGTTGATATCTACCACGCAGTCAATGATGAACTTGGTAAACTGGCTGGCTATCTGACTCTCTAGATTGACTCCCTGGAGTTCTTGCCTCGCCGAGAGATTTTGCCGCCCTCTGAGGATGCACTGTAATTACTTCAGTATGACTGTTCGGCGCTAGGTAAGGCCTTTGTGCAATTTCTAATTCCACAGGGTGAGTCAAAGAGAAAGTAACCGAGTTTGAAAACAATGTGGCTCACTCAAGAAATATCATGGGAATATAGCATATGTTATTGGCTACATATAATGCTGAAAATCTCACGTAATTTGAAATACTATAATCACAAGTAATCTCTGTAGACCATTACCATGTTGGTGCTGTTGGAATAGATTTTACCCAATTAAATCAACGTAACCAAAAACTGGAAGGAAAATAGTCTGGTTCTTTTTGCGCAAAAAAACATTATCATTCAGTACTGTTATTGGATACAGGGAACATGACTGAAATGGTATGCATGTTAAAGGCCCATTTAATAGAAACATGTACAACAACATCCAGCTGTCCACCCCACTGATCATTTACCAACATTCATAGATGAATATCTTTTTGAATACAATGAACCAGAGTGTTTCCTTTACCTCCATGAGTGACAATTCCATTTGTATTTGAAAGTTAGTGAAATCCTGGTTCTCTACTAGCTGAGTAGCTTCAAAGCCTTTAGTAGGCCCTCTATTCCATGGACCGCTGTGGAAAATAGGCTCTGTGCAACCCATGCATACTTCTGTAGAAACGAACTGTAAAACACATTTGGTTGTTTATCGATCAGTTATCGTGAAGCATTTCCCAATTTACTCAAAATGAATGTACTCCAATGAGATAAGGCTGATACTGGTGAAGCTCTATTTCGTATATTTGTAAGAACACTATATATTTTTTAGACATATTGTATTAGTTGTTAAATTCTAATTGCTACGCTCAGCACAAGTGATGTTTTTATATAAACTTTTTTTACCTACATGTACCACGTTATGGTACGGCATACTGCTTTATTTTAAATTTTTCATTTAATATATAATTTTAT
Source organism: Patiria pectinifera (assembly GCA_029964075.1). NCBI lineage: Eukaryota > Metazoa > Echinodermata > Asteroidea > Valvatida > Asterinidae > Patiria > Patiria pectinifera. The sequence continues at coordinate 3,061 of JASAOE010000550.1, forward strand.
TCGAAGATAGATATGATCATTTGCTGTAGATGCACTTTGTTCGTTTCCACAATAACCCATTCAAAATGCAGTGAAGAATGTTCAAAACGGGAACTCGTCAAAGTTTTAAATTAGTTGACATTACGCTTTCGATGAAAGAAACAGTGAAACCTTTGATAACGATTACACGATTTTCATCTTCAGCATGCACTTTATATAAAAAAACAGCTAATTGACTTATCGTTGGAAAATACATTTTTGGATTTATTCTAATGACATGTCAGATGGAATAATTTCACGGGGAGTTTAGTTCTTTAACCCAAGTAAGTATTTGATAATACTTGATAGCATATACTTTCTTTTTGGATAACTGCAAATAATCTTATATGCCTTTAACCTAGTGATGAAGTTCATTTCATATATAAAACTGTAGTAATCGATTGTTATTTGTAAATATTTACTGCTGATATCATGGGTATTATCCTTGAAGCTCCTCTACAGTCTTGAAGGACCTGATACTTTATTCTTTTAAATATAATTTTGGTACTACTTGCTAAAATGTACTCTGAGATACTCTCTGTGTAACAGACGCATCTTCTATATATACCTTAATTAGAACTGTATACTTAATTAGAAATATAAGGGCTTTTTTATTATAAGTTCATACCGATTTAACTTTGATAAAGAAGTCAAATTTAACGGGAGAAAACATCTTCCTGGTTTTTGTGTTCTGTTGTGTATTCACGCAAACCTGTTCAAGCGGGCATCGTCTGTTCATGTTCGTCATTTAAACGCAAGATGCAGTTTCGCGCGCTTATGACCTCACGAAAGAACCATATAGCAGGCCTAGAACTTATTTGGCCTCCCACCCTGCAGAAATGCAATAAGTATATAAGTTGTTGTCAAGCAGATATAAGATAAGTATTCGCAAGCACGCACAAAGATATACTCTGTGCGCTGCAATTTTCTACCTCCAACTTGTTTCCCCGAATCGTGAGCAAGGTCAAGATCTCATTTACGAGCCTCTGCGCATGGATGTTTCTTCAGCTTCTATACCTACACTATGAACTGAAACTAATGAAACACGGGGCCGGTCTACATACTACGCAAGATGTATTCCTCGTGTGCTATTTCGAGGTTACCCTGAAATAAATTTGCATTTTTCAATTGCTCTTTTCCCATAGCAATGGTGTAAGTTATTCACTTTTTGAATTTAGGACATCCAACGAAATAACCCACGGACGACCAGCGTTATTGAATTATTTCTTCGCAAACTTCTAAATTCTTGAAAGCACGGTGCAACAGCTTTAGGTTAATCCTAATCCTAGCTTTCTCCATATAGACTTTCAAATGAAGACAAACTAGCACCCTAAGCTTCTTAATTGGTTGCCCTATGGCGCCATGACCTGCTATTGTTTGATTAACACAGTTCATAAATCACACGGACAAGCATTTGTGTTCAGCGTGTAAATATTTGACATTTTCTGACCCTACGCCAAATGGAAATCATTTCGCGTGCAGTTAAGATTTTTGGGAAAAGTCCTCAGATTGTCTGTTTGAACTGGCATCTGTAAGTAGATTATGGTCTATGCTAACAGCTATAGAGAGCAATATTGGCAATAGGCCTGATTAAGTTAGTTTGGTAGGTATACTTTAGTGTTTTTTTCCCCAAACTACAATCCTTCCCACTGAAAAACAAAGGCTACATTGTCACCACTGTCGCTTTAGAATAACAAGGACAATTTGGCTTGTAGTCCGCAATAGGAATTAATCTTGCTGTAAAATAATAAAAGTGAAAGTGGGATTTCTCAGTGTTCCCCCATTGCCAACATGTGTTGCGTAATACAGCCATATAGAGGGTTCGGAGTGACCTTTATTTCCTGCCGTTTCTTGGTTACCGCTATCCGGATGCAAGCAACATCCCTAAACAAAAGTGGACTAAAAGAAAAAATTGTTCAAGTTCATACTCAACATTTGCCTACACCTTTGAGGCAGAATTCGTTTCCACAAGCAAGTTGATTTTTTTTGGCTCGATACCAACACAGCCATCGGTATTTTTGTATAACATTGCCCACACTTTCTGTCACGCACTCAACTGCAGTTCTTATGAATGTAACAATAATGCACAGGGTTGGGGAGGGTCTGTTATGTGCAGTGGTCACATCGCATGAGTTTGAAGGAGGCTATAATTTTGTCCTCGCTAATAATTCACAAGCGGTTTCGCTATACCGACTCGCTGGAATAGGCATTAGCCCCTTAATGATGCGCTTTCATTGTTAAATTTAGAAATTGGAGGTTCAATGTAACGTATCACACTGAGCTGTGACTTTTTTCGTCAGAGTCGGGTGTGATGTGGGAGTTTCTGCACTAGGCTGATAGCTTCATACGGGGGAGGGGAATACAAAAGAGGGGAATACAAGGCCGAGTGAGAGTCTGAGTCCACGACCTCCTGGTTACCGGAATATTAACAGGAATTCAATTATTGATCATAGAGAGGTTAAAGACATCGTTGTCGTCGCTGTTGGCATCAGAGATAGAACTGGTCGAACTAGCGCCCTTCTAAGAATTCCTCCAACGTTTGTAGATTCTGTGCCAAGTGAATCATGGTCTCTCTTGCGCGCTGGACATCAGAAGTCAGTGTCTAGTGTCTCACTCCGTGCCTCCTGGTCCTCGGATATAAGTGCCATTGCGTCCGAGGCAGCTTCCAGCCCGGGCGAAGGACAGAGCCAGCGAGCTTTGGTCGATGGATCGCCGGCGGATTACCTTAACCCCAGCCGGCGCCGCTGGTGGTCCACGACCGACCGGTGAGTCCACTCCAGAATCAGAGACGAGCGTCTTCTCTGCTGAATGGAGGGGATTGAATAGACTTCCTTCACGCGGTACCGCCATGGCATGATCTGTTCTCCAGTGACCGCAGTGCTCCGTCGTGGGTTGCTTCTTAGCACCATGCTTGGATCTTCACCCGATGATGCCTCCTCCTCCTCCTCCTCGTCGTCTTCTTCATCGCTACTCACGACCGCGTGAGAACAGGAAGACCTTTCATATGCAGGTGTCTCCCTCCCGTACCTAGCAGCAGTGATCCTGCCGGTCAGGTAGTCGGCGCAGTCACGATGGAATGTCAGTCGAGTCTCCGTCTGCCACTGCGTGTTATCCTTCTCCTCGGCCTCCGTACATCTCTGCATCAGCAGTGGGAAGAGGTCACGGTAGCTCATTGGCGCCCCCGCCGGCGATGGTGCTGAAGGGTTTTATGTAAGCCCAATCGTCGATATCCACCGGGTACTCGATGGGAAGAACCCTGGAGTGCACCGTTAGTAGGGATCCATACAGGTGCATCTGGGGAGCCAGTGGTCGGCGGAGGGCCCTGAAAGCTGACCCGTCATTTCTTCCTCTGTGCAGGTCGAGTTTCCGCTTTGAGGCAATACTCACACGGTGTCCTCACATCCGTTCCTCCGTCTCGGCTCTTGTCTTTAGCTCGTCGTTTCTCCTCCTCAGCGCGCCGGCGTTCCGCCTTTGAGATGCTCTTTTCTCGCTTCGGTAGCTTCTCTGCTCAGCTTCACCTGCTCGACGCTGGATGTGGTCGAGCTCGGCGAAATGTTTGGAGTCGAAGAAGCCTTCGTTTTGGCGTGTTACGTCCGGACTGTGGTGTGTATGCAGGGCCGCTCTATTCATCATGACTAAGATCCACATACTCAGTGCTTATTTGCAAATTTGTCACGAACTGCGCACATTATTGACCGTTTCGTTGGAAGGTCAATTTTTGACGGTGTTTTTTGTGGTCATTCACTCGCAACACTGTTTCTTCGCACTAATTAGTTACCATGGCCCGCGCGTTGTTTCCGGTTTGATGCTCAGCTATTGTCTTTGTGACGTAAGTCACGGCAGCGCGCCGCCATGGGTCCGCCCGTATCGTGAAGGCCTAGTGGATGTGACTTTACGTCATAATCAAGCAAATACGGCCGCGCGTCGGTGCGTGCATATAATTATCAGCATTTTGATGCCGGTGTCATATGAAACAAACTCCTGTGAAAATCGGAGAGTCGTTAGACAAGACTGTTGCAGTAGATGAAAAACTCTAGTTGAGAATTACATGTTGAAACACAATTTTAGTTGGACAAATCTTTCTCTGTAAGGGCGGGGGACACCTTTCATAATTTGGGGGCGGGAAAACAAGACATTACAAGATATAACATTAATCCAAACTCATTCCAATCTGTTTTTCTCTAAATTCTGGCCTTAGCTGTCTAAACAGTGAATTAGAAAGCAAAATTCACATATTGTATTTCACTTTTATGCAAGAGGAAAGTACTTTTTTTTAAACGGGCAATGATAAAAAGTACAATTTTGTCCTTAAAATCGAATTCTTAGGGTTTCCCCCCCCCCCCAAAATTGGAAAAGGGTCTAATAGAGCTGGAACGGCTTTTTTTTTAAGCAAATCTGGCCAACAAAAGGGTTTTTCAGGGGGGTTTAAAAAGTATTTTATAAAATATATATGAAGAGGAAAAAAAAACACCAGAAAATGATAAAATTTTTGGTCTATTGGGCTTTAAATACCGTGATACTATAGGCAATGGACAACAAATTGTTTTTCTAATACAAGCTTCAGTTTAATGAATTCAAAATTATTATTGCGGATATGACAAGCATGGCAGGCATTTCGTTTCTACATCCCGATTTCACACCCCGAGCTTTCACAAAAACCTATCGTTACGCCAGGATTTTTTCAAAGAGGAGGCAAAACATATTTTTCCGAAAAAAATTCCTGTATTTCTCAACATATTCTCGATTTATCAGTTTTAGAGGGGGACAGGGACATTTTGCCCCCCAAACACCCAACCCATTAAATTAACTTACCAATAAGTGACACCCTCTTTTTCATTTCTTTTTTTCTCTTTTTTTTTGGTTGCTTTTCCGGGGGAGGAGTGGTGGCAACCCCCCTGCGACGCGCCATGCATATCCGACCTTGTTGGGAGAGACTTACCACAATACCACCCGACTTAGTGTCGGAATCTTTCGGTCTGAAAAGCGAGACCAAATTGAGATGTTAAGAACATTTCATTTCGACTTGGATCACACAAAAACACCAAGTATAAAATAATAGCAATTCCTCACGGTTGGGTTAATTGGCTTTATTGTTGCATAGCATCATTGAAATACAAACAGGGTGAAAAGCAAGTCTATAATTCCCTAACGATTACACACACATTTTAGATCATTGCGTCACTGTACTTGTGTATTACATCAGGAGTCCTTTCGCTTCTGAAAACACGGAGAATATAAAGGGTTTAAGTTTTGTCTCAAAATTCTTACATAATTTTCTCCTTTCTGAATAATTTTTGTACAAACAAGAATTTCTACACCATACCCTAGCTGTTAGGTGTATTAACGATATTACACCCTTCTAGGCTCTTTCAGCAATTCATGCCCTTATATACACCACTTTTTGATGCGATAATCTCACCAGGTACGCATCACGTTAAGGCTCAGTGAATTCAAGAAAAGCTGTGATAGTTTTTGCTTGTGTGCGATAAAATTACACTCGAACAACAATGGAAAGAAGCGCCCTCAATAGAGATGAAAAATCAAGAAGACAACTTAACTGCAAGGTTTTCTTCTCTACAGTGAAATCTCGATAAGTCAAACTCTGATAACTCAAACAACTATCAAAGAATCCATTGCCTTCAGTAGTATAACAAAGATATACAACCCTGCTTAACTCTCAAGAACTCTGCTGAAGTCAAATTTTGAACCCTGTTCCCTTGAGGTTTGACTTCTATGAAGATTTCACTGAATTGCTTTATTTTCTAGGGCGTGGGTAAGTTGTGTTTGTCTTCCCCAACCCCTTCTTGGGATGACTATTATGGTACATCGCTTGTAGTGAATTGCTCCTTTAATGCCAGACAGCCTCTTGCAGAGACCCAGTTAGCGTGTGTAAACCGACGGAAAGTCTTAGGGGACAAAATTCAGAAGGGGTGCTGGGATCACAGAAATTAACCGGTTAACCCTAACCGCCCTGAATCTCTTCAAATCCTCTTTGCCAAAGTGGAGAAATTTGAGATTGAGGGATTAACTTACTATGGCAAAAGCGCGTTCTGATTTTGTAGGATGGATGCACTTTGTCAAGGCCTGAGCCGGACCTTTGTGTTGTTTTTGCTCAGCCATGCATAAATATAGGCCTGGATTATGCTTTTGAAATCTTCTTCCGTACTGCCCCAGGATGTCACTGGCCAAGCCTCAACATATTGACATTCACTGCCACAGGATTTTTGCAGGATTCAGGCAGTGGTCAACCCTCCACAGACCATAATTCAAGAAATAATGGAGGAATTTGCAGGATTGAGGCTATATGCCTATTTTTCCATGAGGCCAATTGGAAGATTTTGCGGGATTGGAGGCTACATCCTAGCCAAAAAAAAGGCCTAGGGAGTTAGGAGTTAATGCCGGAAGACGTGTAAACATGGTCTGGCAATGTATATTCGCAGGGGTTGGTGACAAGGTTCAATCAATCAAGCTTTCCTCGATTAATTGAAGCTTTCCTCGAATCTCCGGCGGTGTCATCAGTGGTTCCCATTGTTTTGTACACACCCGATGTAATGAACTTGAGTCGTTGTACATGGTCTGTCTTTGCTTTGCAAATATCAACATATTGTTGCAAAATATGAAGTACAGTGAGAAGTATCATACAAATATGGTACAAATGACTCCCAAGAGTGGTATATTTGCGGGTGTTTGACTTGGATCTTAAACTTTGGCGGATATATTTTGTCTTTTTCAACAATCTTGTTTTTTTGCAAAATCAAAAATTTGGTAAAAAACAAGTTACCAGCCAAAATGTTATGCAATGCACACTGTTTGTGACTGGTTGCCAGCTGATTTTGGCTTAACACATGCATCTGCTAAGCATCATTTTCTGCTTAGCACCAAGGTGAAGCTCAGGTCTTGATGAGGAGCTCCACACTCCTCCAGGGGTGCTCGGACAGCAAGCTCTTTCTCCATCAGCAGATCCTGACTGTCCTGCAACCCAGGAAGTATCTGACTGCATCCACGTACAGGACCTGAAACCAGGAAACAAAAACACAAATACAAGAGGATAGACGCTTGTTTAAACATGACAGTCACAGGGGTTAATAATTGAAGTATATAACCCCAATTTTGACTTTGTAAGTTTTCTTTATATGGAACACCTCCCAAAACGTTTTTCAGTGATCACTCAAGGTTACAAAGAACAGATGAACCCAAGCCCCTCCTAGACACTGGTAGGAATGGACATAAATAGTGATATGTACACCACCCGCTCCTGATTCTTACAAGAATGTAAAGACCAAGTTAAAAGAGTTTGGTTCAAGTAGTTTCATTTCATCTGTCATTTTATATTGTTTCTCTACCAGTTCTCACTGAAACACATGTCAGTGTCTAGACCTGACAATGGCCTATAGAACATACTGTCCGATTTTAGGTTTTGGTTATCATATTGGCAAAGGCGCTTCAACTTTAGCAATCTTTTTCAACATTTTTGAAATTTCTTTAAAGCACTTTGATTTCTTAAATTAGTTCCTAGAGAATCGGTTACCCTTCAAAGGTATACAGTCGATTCTCGTTAGTACAAACTCTGTTAATACAAAATTCTGGTTATTACAAACATAAGGCCTTGGTCCCGACTGTGCATTTATGTGCACAATGAATGGGACTGATGTTCCTCTTAATACAAAATTCTGATATAACAAACAATTTGGCTAGGCCCGAACGAGTTTGTATTAACGAGACTCGACTGTAATATTTTTTTTGGGGGGGGGGGCAAGAACTGCACCAGGAGGATAAGTTTCTTTAACCCTAACCCCCCTGAGTGATTTACTAGGAACCTTCCTCACTCCGGCAAATTCCAACACCAAATGGTAAACTGCACACAAACATTGTTGGACTGATATTGGTCGTATTCCTAACCCAATGTAAAGCATAATCAGTTTTTTAAACAGATTCTAACAATCCCTGGTGTTGGAGTTTGACTGGATGGGGATTGTTAGGGTTTTCAATGAATGTTGCACGTTTGGTACCAACCTTAGCCCATGGACAGTGTTGCAATGCGCTATAGAATATGGACTCGCTCGCTTCAAGTTGCCTTGCTGGACCTGATGAATGTAAAGAACAGAAAACCATAAGACGACCTCAAGATCAAACTAAACACTTCTGGGCTTTTTCATCCAAAAATACAGTTTCTTTCTTGATTTATCAACAGGAGGAAGGCTTCAACAAAGATTAGGCTTTAAACACAGGTTTTTACGATAAGCATACAAAGATTGTACAGTTACTAGACAGAGCGAGTTGATGAATACTGTTTTTTTCTCCATTACCTCTAATTGCATGTACATCCTCCACAGCAGTACACAGTGGCGGGAATGCTGACTCTCACACGCCCTGTCAAACAAGGCACGGATTCGGTTGCTTATCCCTGACTCTGGCAAGGACACTAACAAGAAATGGGAGAGAAAAATGAAAGAAATAATGAGAACAAAGAATCAGATTTGTTGGTTCCATGTAGAGATTGCCTCTCCACTGTGCAAATGAGAGAGAGAGACAGCAGTGTAACCAGAGGAGTGGCAGAGTGCAACGGGCTAGAGATTTTAAATGCAAAATCGACGCTGATAGAAGCAAAATTGGGACGCTGACAGAAGTAAAATCGGGACGGCAAAATGGGTTAACGGGACGAAAGATTCTATTTTGCAATGGGCAAACAAAACCCTGGCTATGCATCTGGAGAAAGACTGGCGTGCCCTTGCTGTGGTGTCATTGGTTTCCTGCACACGGACGAGGTGAGAAAGAACGGTAGGCAATGTATTCTACGGATCATGCAATATGGAATACATAATATTCACTTTGCTGTTGGCATATTTGCTGTGCATCATATTTCATTGTCCACAGTCCTGCACAATCCTTGAAAACATCATGGTAGATTGTGAAGATCCAGGAGGGTAAAAGATGATTTTATTAAGTGAATAAATGTGTACTTGGCCAGTTTTAAACAGTATGTACGTTTAAAACTGGCTCAGGGACTGAGCTGGTTTTAAACACACATGTACTGGTACTTGTTTTAATGCCGGCAAAGCACATTTATTCCCATTCATAAATACCTTTGAGCATTTATAAGTTTCCAACGATTTTGTTCAACAATTTTAATTCATGTTTTTTTAACACCCTCTACATGTAGCTATGTCAAGATTGTGAACGCTCAACAAATAAAAGGTTAAAAAGATTTAATAGGTGTCCAAATTTCATATGACACCAGAAAAGTGTTTAAAACCAGCCAGCCGTTATTTTATCAGCTGTTTAAGACCATCCATGTGACGGGCTCTCACCAACAGGAATGGGTAAACTGTCTTAGGTATTTATGAATGAATGATGAAATGCATGTACACTGCACAAGTAATCAAGTGCAGACTATTTTCATATCACTGCCACAAATGCAAAACCATGGCTTTACTTAACTAACTTACTTTACATGGCTTAACAATGACAAATTTAGAAAATTGTCTTCAAAGATAGTCATACCTCCAATTTGTTGTGCTAGCAAGTCCTTGACTTCTACAGCAGTAGTAGCAGCAAGTACAGCTTCCTGCCTAAGCAGCTCTGCCCTGATAGCAAACAACCACTGGATGGGATAGTTGCTTCGTCTCGCCACCTGATCAAAATACCGACGGACTCGCCCGGCAATGTGGGACTTGGCTTCTGAGTGGATGAAAGCATCCAGCAACTCCGGGCTAGATGGGTAATCTGCCAGGAGGTCTTGATTAGGTTCCTCAGGGTTCCAAGTGGGCCGGGGTTGCTGTATGCGTGGGCGAGAAGAGCCTGACGTGGGCTGTTGTCAGTAACTCCTGGTCCACTCGACCTGCCGTGAACTTGTAAAGTCGGAGCCTCTTGATCCACTTCTTTTGAGGGCCGAGAGGCTGGACTCATAGACGACTGATGCTGCCTTCATGCCCACGGTCAGGTACTGGAAGATGGCAAAGCACTTGGCGAGATGTACGATGTAGCTTCCAGAAGGCCGACACCACTCTGAGAGCTCAGTGTTTTCATCACATTCCTTTGAGTAAGAGGCCAAGGCTTGTGTCATCATCTCTTGATAGTTTCTCCTAGCTTTTAGGATTCTTGTTGCAGACACACATTGTCCTGGTACCTCTTGGAGGGAGTGAACACTCCCCCTCTGCAACGGCAGTCAGTAAATGCAGCACCTCCGTGTTGCTTCCATTACCAGCTCCAACAGAACTTGCAGGTGTTGAGTCATACTGGACAAACATGTCTGCGAATGTCCACACAAGTCTTGTGGCAGCATGCCTGTCTGTTTTGGTCTTAGGCTGCCCAAGGAAGATCAGGGCTGTTTGCAGAACACGTTTAGCTTCATCCGTGTTCTTCAGAGAGTGTTCCCATCTTGCCAAGGCAGCCCAGAGATCCAAGTTGTTACGATTCTCCTCCTGGCTAAGTAGCTTCTTGGCAAACCTTTTGGCATCTTTGAGTCGCTTCTTCTGCCCACGCTTATCATCTGTCGACATTAGAGCTTTTTGCATGTGGAAGTCTAACCTCATCAACAGAAGCTTGGTCTGTGCTTGCTCGGGAAAAACTGGTATGATTCGGACGAACATTTCCTCCACAAAGTCTTCAAGAGCTTTATTCTGTGTGTTGGTATCTCTGATGTGACTCCTCTCAGCGGAGTCCACGTTCCTTGCAAACTGCTCCAGGGTCCTACAATTACCTGCAACTCCTGAGAGTGTCAAAGCCGGCTTACAGACGGGAGGCAATATCTGGCTTGGCTGCTCTAGGTAAATCCCCCTCGTATTGACAACTTCACCAGGACACTCCAACAAACATCCAGGAACTGATACGCCAAGGAAGTCCAGGAAGAAGAGGACGAGACGAAACTGGTTCTGCTGAGAACTGAGCCTGAAGAGAGCTTGCCCGATGTCATCGAAGAGAACCATCCGCTCCGGATCCTCACAGTCCTCTTCTGTTTCACCCTTGGCTTCGTCTGGCCGCCAGGGAGCGAAATGACTCTGCTCTCTAAACACCTCTTCCCGCATCCAGGCTTGCCACAGAGGCTGGTCGGATGAATTTGTGGCAGGGTTGGAAGATTCCTCTAGAGCTCGATCGTCAGATTCTGAAAAAATAAAAATGTTCATAATTTTCCAAATACCCGCAAAAAGTATCAAGTAAATGTTCCACTCTCTCAAAATTCTGTACTTTCAAACTTTCACATTCAAACAATTTCCCCCATTTTTTTTACTGGCAGATTGGTACAAAACACTCAAGAAAAGAAGGCCAGTAAACTTAGTGAAAAAGAACCACAGTAATTGGCTGTGATTGATGCACTGCATGCATGACATTTTGTGCTGCACTGCATGTTGCACATCGCACAGGAACACTCACACTCACACTCACTCACTAATCATTTTAAAGCAAGTCCAAGAAAAGGGCCTCTTATGGTCCCGTATGTAACACCATGTTTTCTGTAATTACAAACTCATTGCAAAGACTAACAGCATCAAAAGTCTTGTGGGTCAATTTATTCTCCTTGCAGATGCCCAACAGTAGAATAAAAACACTGAAATCCATCTAATTCTTGGACTCGCCCTTTAACTCGTCTTACCATTACATAAAGCTGTTCTCACCCTAAAACTTTATTTGAAGTTGCCACTTTGAATAACCCTACCCTGAATGAAAAATCCTGGGGAGATTACAAGGCGCGAGACTTACGAGGCTCTTGGATTTGTGCCCATCCTCCTCTCTGCTTCTTCTGCATCCAGCTGGCCCAGCCTTTAGCTCCTCTTTCTCCAAATCGAGGCTCGGCGCTATCCCAGAACGTCTCCAAAAATGCAATCTGAAAGTGGAATTTTTAAAACTGGGTGAAAGTTATATATTGGCAGCCTAAGGACAATGATCACTTCTTACTTTTTAACACAACGTAGGAAGCACATACGTGTATATTTGGTTTTCATGTTGATGTGGGTTCAGTGCACAAGCTGCCCTCAATGGTAAGAAAGGGGCATTCGGGAAAACCACCTGGAAGGGATATACCAACGACGCCCAACGCTAAAACGGATAAAATAAGTGTGTGCGTACTTTACACTATACGAGCACAAACCAGTATGCGCAAAAGGTTTGTCCCCTCAACTTGGTTAAAAAAACGCCCTCTCTGTTCGCGCACGGAGCCCATATCACTCAGTTGGATATGTATCTTTATATTATTCTGATAAATTTTCACAGTGAAAGATTCTGTGAAAAGGCCAATTATCCCAAGTACATGTACATGTAGTTCTGGCAACTAGAGACTTATTGTGTTGGGTTGGGCCAAATTTTTGTCTTTGTGTTCAACTCTAAGTCACCCCAATATTTAACAAGTCAGGTGTGTTTACAAACACAAATGCCCCGCAACCGTAACTGTTCCCATGACATAACACCACTCTTTTAAACTTCAACTTACACGCACTGCACTGTTGGTCACATGGAACGTTCATTGACAGCATAAGTGTCTTCTGAAGGTTTTATATGAATTAATCCCTAATCCCTATGATCTGAGAATAAATACAAGATGTTATTGTGTTAGCCACTGTGACCTTGACCCTTTACCTTTCGACCCCCAATGCGATAGGCCTATTTGGATTACCAAGAACGATCCACAAACCAAATTTGAAGTTCACATGTGAAGAATTTCTCAAGTTATCGCGCTGACAAAATTTCTTTTGTTTTAGTCACTGTGACCTTGACCCTTGAACTTTCCGCCCAAATGCAAAAGGATTGTTAGGATTACCAAGAACAATACACAAACCAAATTTGAAGTTCATATGTAAGTATTTCTCAAGTTATCGCTGACAAAATTTCTTTGTTTTAGTCACTGTGACCTTGACCCTTGACCTTTCAGCCCCAAATGCAAAAGGGTTGTTAGGATTACCAAGAACAATACACAAACCAAATTTAAAATTCATATGTAAAGTATTTCTCAAGTTATCGCGCTGACAAAATTTCTTTTGTTTTAGTCACTGTGACCTTGACCCTTGACCTTTCGGACCCAAATGCAAAAGGATTGTTAGGATTACCAAGAACAATACACAAACCAAATTTGAAGTTCATATGTAAAGTATTTCTCAAGTTATCGCGCTGACAAAAATTTCTTTTGTTTTAGTCACTGTGACCTTGACCATTGACCTTTCGGCCCCAAATGCAAAAGAATTGTTAGGATTACCAAGAACAATACACAAACCAAATTTAAAGTTCATATGTAAAGTATTTCTCAAGTTATCGCGCTGACAAGATTTGTCCCGACACACACACACACGCACCTACCCACCCACCCACCCACGCACCCACGCACCCACACACACACCCACACACCCACCCACGGAAGGACAAGGCGGAAACAGTATGCCTTCAAGCCGCCAAGGCATAAAAATCCACCAGAGAGGATTTTGCATATCACTCGTCATGTACATTGGGTTTGATGCCATTCCTACGAAATTCAAAGTACCAAAAAATGTTCCTTGCACATTCAGGAGGATTCACTTAAGGTATAATTCAGAAGTAGTAAAATTTCAACACAGCAAATGAAGAAAAAAATGTTCTCTCACAATTCTTTTGCAGGAGGATGCATTAAATGTTTCAGAGGAGCAGACATGCATGTACCGGTACATGTCCATTTTGTACTACTGCTAAGAATGCATCTTTGGAATATACAGTAGAATCTCTCGTTAATACATACAGTAGGTACAAACTACACAATTCAGATATAACAAAAACATTTTGGCTAGATCCAGCTGTTAATTTGCTGTTGTCAATTCTTATAGTAAACATAAAGCCTCGGTCCCATTTATTGTCCATGTAAATGCACAGTCAGGACCCAGGCTTTATGTTCAGTAGTAGGAACAATTCAATTCCGGTTCGTTTGTGTGTCGTCACTTCAGTTTAAACCACGCCCACTGCAAGTAGCACTGGAACCAAAAGTTAAAGCTATAGGCCTATTCCATCATTTGTAGCTATCCGAAAAGTAACTGGCGTAATTATTGTTGAAAAACATACTTGGTCGAAAGATAATAAGGGGACTAAACTCCCTGTGATTCTTTCTGGCAAGCTGTCATTTTGAAGTAATCAACGAAGAAGGCCTTTCTAACGGTGCGTCTTAAGACGCACCGTTGGAAATTTCCGTTAGTAGTTGGTTTTTTTAATTTCGCGAAGCACGCGCAAGCGTCCTCACGACGCACACGTGCGCGCGGTTGCTATAATTCGTCGGATCGGTGCGCGAAATTGCGTAGCTGCAGTCGGCTCAGTGAGAACGTGTCTCAGACGCTGAATTCAGGCCCGATTCAAAACATGATTCAGCAACTTTTGATTTGAAATTGAGATCCTAGAATGCTGTTTTTCTCGGAATATACAGCTGAAGCTGAGCTGAAACTTCCTCAGGTTAGTTGTTCAGTACCCTTCTTTAGATTTTGAGCACTTTTGTTGCTTCAAACCAACAAAATGCACAAATTACAAATGATGGACTATATCTTTAACATAACTTGAGTGTTTATCCCAAGGGCACTAGTAATCAGTGGTACATGTACATGCGGGTGTATGACGAAGTCAATGACGAACTGGATTACCTGAATTTGGTTATAACAGAGTTTGTATTTTGCGAGAGTGACCTGCGTTTGTAATCATTACCTGGCCCTGTGCGTGTGTGTCTTGCTGGAATTGCTGAGGACAGAAGCAGTTGAGCTCTATCATGGCCTGGTAGGCTGCCACTGCTTTCTCTGTATGACCAGCCTGCCGCCAGAAATGACACAAGCTAACAAACAAATCTGCAAGGGTTAAACAGGTATCTTGTTAAACAAGTAAATACATGTATGGCATTAATATGTTACCTGCAATTAACCCTCCTATGCAAACACACATTCTGTGCCAAGTACTAGTAGTCCTTTCAGTCAAAATCAATCAAGTGACTGTTTTCAACAGTTAAGAATTTCCACTGCCTACATAAAGCAGTATTGACTGGCCGTGACTGTTTATGTATTAACTTGATACAGCTTTGCTTTGACTGTGGGTGATTGATAAGCCAGCTGTGCCCGCAACTTTCCTGCTTTGTTCATGGTCTGTTGACTGACTTTGACTAGTCACATTTCTTGCTTGACTATGATCTGATTGCTGGTGACTAGCCCATGTTAAAAGTAAAGCAGGGCAAGTGAATGAGAATTTTGACTGTCTGTCACTGTTTAAATGAGGGCTAAAAAGCCCGAGATCGTGCAAATGGCAGGAAGACTTTCATGTACATCACTGCAGCTGCAAACAAAATTCACAAAAATTCAATAAATGTCATCACTGGCAAATTATTTGCATGAAATGTGAAGTTTCCTTTGTCAAGTCTCAGAGTGTTAGGGCTTGTACATGTAGACAAAATTGTTTAATATTTGGTAAACATTCTTTCGTATATGTTTTGACATTGTATGAAACCTTTAACATCACGGCAAGCACACAATCTGCAGGCATGCAACATGTTGCAGGAAGACGAAATCACGCAATTGCAGGAAGATTAATACATATACATTCACGAAGTTGCAAATTCACAAAAACTCTGAACTAACGTCTTCTTTGGCCAATTATTCGACCTTAAATTTGCTTGGCACTCACATTCGCGTAAAATGTGGACTGGCTTTAGTCCCACAGTGTTGGGGCTTTTAGACAAACATGGGTTAATATTTGGGTACAGCCATTTCTACCCATGCTTTGCAATTGTCTATCAAACCTGTGACCGACAAACAGTTGAAATTTCTCACCCAGTAATTGATTCTCCAATTCCACAGCCTCGCATCCATCCAGATCCTTCTGTCCAGCAACCAACTTCCTAAAACACCTCCCGTACAGTCCCGCAACCTTGGAAACAGAGAACGTGGAGAAGCAAGCCTGCTTGAAGAGGAGGTACTCCCTCCACAACGGATGTTGCCCGGGTTTGATTTCAGGAGCTTTTCCCATTGTCTTGTCTGCTGCGACATGTCCCAGAATTCTTTGCCAATCTCCAGCTGCTCAAGTTGCAAGGGGACGCTGTCAGGGTTTTTCAGGAGGGCCTTTTCCAGAATGGCAAGCTTCTTCTCGGCAATCATCTTAGCTGTCCTCTTTCGCCGCTTTGCTTCGTGTTTGAACCACTGCCGTCGCTGGTGGAAATCAGTGTGTCAAACTCGGCGGTGTCTTGGAAGCGGATGAACTCCAGCCACTTGGGAATGTCTTGGGGGTTGTCGTGCAAGTGCCGGTTGTAGGACGCGGTGGTCTTTGTGAACGCCGAGCGGCTATTGCTGGTTGGTGCTGATTGGTGCTGGGGTTTTGCAGTGTTAGTGTGGCTTGCTTTGGGGTCTGATCCAAGGTAGGCTTGGGTGGATGGATCGTAGACACCGAGAGGATCAAAGTCAGGCCTGGGTAGGTTGGTGGCAGGAGCGTCTATCGGGATGTAAGAAATGGTTCTCTGCGTCCTTTCTTGAGGTATGCTTGCCCGACTGATGTCTGCAAGTACAGTACCTTCTTCCACATTTTCACTCTCCAAGTCGACAATATTTGGAGTGAAATATCTCCGTGTACTCGATTCTGTCTTGTATTTCTTCTTTGCTTTTGCAGCTTCTTTCCAAGTCACTGACTGACGTTTCGGTTCAAACCAAGGCAGGAGTGCCCGACACGACGGTAGATGACAGTGTCTGTGAAATGGAGACTGTCAAAGCACAGGTTGTTCTTGTCTGATTTCACATCGATGCGGAAACCCTCACCTACACTGGCCGTCCTCCTGAAATTCAGAAAGAGAGAACGTTTCTCATTTTTCTACTTACTATGTTTTGCAGATGAAATTACAATGAAGTCAGTTTCTACTTACATTCATGTATCAACACCGACTGAGGTCAAGTTGAATTGGCATCATTGGAATAACGTTTCATATTTTTTTCCCTTTTGTTATGATATGCCCACTAGTATCCCTTTTGATATGAATTGTGCACTTTACATTGTACATGTAGACAGTGAATATTTTGCCATCACCGGCAAGGTCTCCTAACGCTATTTTGCCGTCAGTGAATGGCTGTTTTGATGGGAAAGTAAATGCTTATTTATAAGTTATGCATTTTTTTTTCAGCACTTGAGGTCCCAGTCTGGCCCAGGATAGGCAATCAACTACCAAAATTATGCAAATTACAAGATTCATGACATTCCTGTCAAGGTTCTTCAGGAGGTAAACCCAGAAACTTACTCCTTCGATCTCAAGGGATCTCTGCGAGTGTTGCTTTCATCACTGGAGTAGCTTGAATCACGTTCCCTCCTCTTTCTCTTCTTGTCCCTGTGATGCCTGTCACGACGATGGCTTTTCCTCCCGTGTCTATCACTGGACTCCGCTCTGTAGTCTCGCTTGTTTTTGTATTTTCTCTTCCGTTTGCCGTAAGCATGTCTAGACCTTGAGCTGTCGCTGCTAGAGCTGCTCGAGTCAGAGCTGGAGTCAGAGCTCTCGGATGTTGTTCTTTTTCTTCTGTACCTATCACTAGACTCTGCTCTGTAGTCTTGCTTGTGTCTGTGTTTACTGCTCCGTTTGCTGTAAGCATGTCTAGACCTTGAGCTGTCGCTGCTAGAGCTGCTCGAGTCAGAGCTGGAGTCAGAGCTCTCGGATGTTGTTCTTTTTCTTCTGTACCTATCACTAGACTCTGCTCTGTAGTCTCGCTTGTGTCTGTGTTTTCTGCTCCGTTTGCTGTAAGAACGTCTAGACCTTGAACTGCCGCTGCTAGAGCTGCTCGAGTCAGAGGTGGAGTCAGAGCTCTCGGATGTTGTACTTTTTCTTCTGTACCTATCACTAGACTCTGCTCTGTAGCCTCGCTTGTGTCTGTGTTCTCTGCTCCGTTTGCTGTAAGAATGTCTAGACCTTGAGCTGTCGCTGCTAGAGCTGCTGGACTCAGAGCTCGAGTCAGAGCTCTCGGATGTTGTGGGATGGGGAGTAGCGATTCTAAGTCGCTGCTGATGTCTTTCACTGTCCTCTGTTCTCAGATGTTGCTTGGCGATTGCAATCGCATTGTCGCTCCGGAAGCTCTTATTGGTCAGCCAGTCCAAGTTGCCATTTTCTAAAAAACAAATAGCAAAGGTGGGTTAAATTAAATACAATGTATTGCAATATAGAGCATGTTGGGTTAAAATTAGTTGTTTCCCTGATAGTGATACTTAATTGAAAATTATCATTTCTGTAAATAGTACAAGGTCATTTATGTAGGTGAAATGGAAGGAAAGAATGTAGCAGCCCGACGCTACTTCAGCGGTTGAGTACAAAGTATTTCTTAACAAAATTGGAAATGTTTCTCAGTCCCAGATTCATGTCTTATCGTCATTTTTGCAATGACTGATGATATACATGTACATGTACGAAGAAAAAGCAGCGTCAGATTGCAACATTCTTTCCATAGGCCTATTGCTACCAACTTGCCGTCAGTGCGCTCATCTGAGAACCCATGTCAGTAGTTTCAATGGAACCACTGCAAGACACTTAGATTCTCGGACTCTCCTTTTGGAAAGAAACCATATACATTGTACAGACGTCACTTGACACCCTGTGTACAATCCCTATGAGACTGGTCTGAAAAATTCTAAGTGTTTTCTCACTAAATGAAGTTAGTGTATGGAATTCTTTCCCTTCGTTTCGGACAGAATTTCATACTGGGCCACCACTCTTATTCCTCAATATATAACCTAAAAAGTACCAAAAGTTGTAAATCTGATGAAGAAACACTATTTTAAAATTAAAGAGTGCAAACATTCTTTTAAATACTTTAACTTTTTCTGCCATGGCCCATAGACTTTGTGCAGGAGGTCTGAGTTGATGGCCCAGTATGGAATTCTTTCCATCTTTTCCCTTAAATGCTTGAATTGAATTTGAATGGAAAGATTCCCATATCTGGCCATCAGTATTTTTTTCCCCTTAAATGACCCATCAGCCATCAAAAAGTGGTAGGCAATAGCCTAGGCATGCTAGGCCTAATGTCCTAAAAAGTCAAAATTAGCACTGACAAATTTTGAAGTTTTACTGAGAAAACACTTAGAAATTTTCAGACCAGTCCATAGGTTTTGTGCACAGGGTGACAAGTGATGGCCAGATATTGTAATCTTTCCATTTGAACTCCCATTCCCAACTACAAATTTGGAGAAGGAAAATACTGGGGCCTACTGTATCTTACTTTGTGCAGTTGGAGTGCAGTCATCAATGAGAGCGACGACAGTGTTGTGTTCATTTTTTTGCACTGCATTTGCACTCGGAAACAACCGATACCCACTCGACATTATTTTGCAAAGAAAATAACGCAACGTAAATATGTAGAATCCTTGATTGCTGACATCTACATCAATGTTAAATTGCTCAATTCTGGAACAGCAGACGATACAGACACGTATGGTTTTGTACTGCGCGGCGGTCGCGGGACAAACGTTTCTTAGATTTGTTGAATAGCGCCCTCTATCATGTCCACAGCCGCGTGAGGTAAAGTGAGCCCCAACTACAGACAACTAAAATTTACCTGTAAATCCCTGCGCTCGAGCTCATTAACATTTTGTCATCCGGAGTTGGCGAAATATAATTTTGATATGTCCTTGCGGCCTATATATTTGGGACGGATTGTAGAAATATTTGTGGAGATCAAGCATTTGTGACGTGTGGCTTTCAAACCTTCAAAGGATTTTGTTCGAAGAAAAAAAAAACACCAAAATTTGTGCGTCTTTTTGGTTGCGGGGGGGGGGGGGGGGGGGGTTATTTAAAGGTACTTACATGTCCTCTTCTGATATTAGGCCTTTGTAGGCCTCTCTCATCAGATCTTCATAACTCCGGTTAAATTGGTATGTGCGCATGTAAGTGGGGTTGGCGCTTCAAAGTCAAACTTGAAAGGTTAAGATGCCCAGAACTTGTCTTATCTAGTCTCAAAAGACTTGACACTAGGTGTTGTAACAACAAAGTTGGGGAGTCTATTCCATGTGTCTACTGATATAGGTGCACGAAGGAGAATTTCCTCACATCTAACCTGGTTCTGATCTTGGCTACTTTATATTGATGACCCCTTGTGTCGTTAGTGTTGAGTTGGATGCAGTTTGTTACATCTGTGTCGTATTTCCCTGTGAGTATTTTTAACATCTCGATCAGGCGTCTGTAAGCTAAGGTTGGTAGTTCCAGGTGCTTCAGTCCGTCCTCATAAGACATGTCTTTCAGGCCAGGGATGAGTTTAGTTGCTCGTCTTTGGACATTTTTTATTGCAGTGATGTGCTTTTTAAGGTGCGGCAACAGTTTTAGGGGTGGTTTGGTGGGAGGAAACATAAAAAAAAACAAGTGCGAGTGCACCTTAAGCTCTGGACGTGTTGCCAGAAGTCTGGTATCGAAACTGAAATGATCAAAATGATTCCTTCATGCCAGAGCTGAAAAATGCGAGGCCGACAAAATGTGCGCGACGCCATACTTTTAGTTGTCAATTTTCGGGACAAGAATGTGCAGGGCATGCAAATTGTGACTTGGCCGGCGTATATAGACAATTTTGGGCCTACTTAATACCTACCGGAGTAACTCCAGCTCCACTGCCCATCAGGAATTCGACATGGAGCTAAAACTATGTTGTAGATACTAGATTCTAAGAGGCCTTAAAAAAACGGGACTCTCTGTATCTGTATAAAAAAAAAATGGTCCTTTTCCCTTATTAATCCCAACCCAGATTCATATAACGAGGTATGTTTAATGGAATCTGGATTGGGATTCTAGAGGGAAAAGGGCCCATTTTTGAATTTTTGAATCTATTTTCTACAACATATAGTTTTAGCTCCAGCTCTATATGTCGAATTCCTGATGAGCATTGGAGCCGGAGTTACTCAAGCTACTTATTGCACCCTAGGAGGGGGTTTGAGCACGCCCTCTCGATGAAAGGATTAGACCAGAGCAATTGATTTGTCAAGTTTCTAGTACACATTTCAAGTCAAACCAAATAACTTCCTTCACATGGCACGCCTCGACATTTCAATGTACTACCGGTATATTTTATTTCATAAAGTATATTTTCACCACTCTTTTATACAAATTAAATCACAATATGAAGATGGGTTTTAAAACGAATATCATGCATGATTGAGAAGAATACATGTACAGTAAATTAAGAGAGAATAAAATAAAAAGAGTAACTCATTTCGTTTGTCAACACCTACTGTCCAACAGTTTTTCTAGTCGTTTTAAAAGGGAGGGGGTTCAATAGCCCTACATATGCCAAACAAGTAATTGTATCTTAACAGAAAATACATAACAATAAAATGAGCAGAGAGCCCAACTTCAGGAAGCCGATATATACCTAAAATTTTACGGAGTCAAGTATTTAGACTGGTTCCTGCTCTCACAACATCATTTTGAAGTCAGAATCAATGATGGCGGGACTGGGAACGAGTCTAGTCATTTTTTGTGTGCTAAAACAGAAATCATCTTAAACTTGCTTAAACTTAAATTTGCTTGACAAATATCTTTCTGATCTTGGGCAAATGTCTTTGCTGATAGAGGCTTATGTGCTGAAATTGGGCCCTTGCCGCGTTTTTTTTTCACAGTTAGGAAATTGCCAGAACATATGCACACCGCTAAAGAAGAACTCAAAGTGCCACACCAGGCGTTGTACAGAAGAATACAGATACAGATACACTACAGAAGAAAATCATTGAATGTTAAGTTTTACCGAAATTCGTGTTTTGGAGCCCCGATACCAAAAAACAAAAATTCACTGAGAGCGAGTCACAACAGTGTATTTGCCATTTTTGGCTTCAACCTGTTTTGGCCGCAAAGCTAATTTCCTGTACGCAAATAGCCACAATGGATATACGGGACTTAGCATGCTTTTATGTGCAAACATCTGTCTGTGGTCACCGGCGAAATGAGAATTCATACCATGCCACACGGAAGAACAAGTTTAGACTAGTGACTTGTACTGTTTCTAGATTCGTCTCGGGACTGTTTTTTGCATGCATGCAAGAAATTAGCTTAAAGTAATTGTATAATTAAATTTAACTTTACATTAAATATAATGATTGACAAACAAATTAGTCGAGTACGTCTCTAGTACTACTAACACTACAAGCTAATAACAGAGCCAAGTGGGAACGTTTCCCAAAAAGATGACATGTCGTACATGATTGATGATGAACCACTGCATATAAATATATGCCATTCTAATAATGCAGAGACGCGTGACAAAAAGGGTCAATTGGCCTAAACAAGAAACGCGTGCTGATATAAAAGTACTTGGATCCTTGGAGTGACATTTTCCACAACATGAACTTTTGTCCAGTATCGTTCTGGAGCACTCTTTGTATGCACGTAATACTCTTTAAAAACCAGAATACTTGATTTGAAGCTTGTGAAATGGATACAAGAAAGACAATTTGAAGTTTGCAGATAAAAAATAAATATCGTAAAAATTACTCCTATATTGTGTAGGCTTTTGCAGGATTGAGGACGGTACTGCCAAGCCACTTTTCCTTCAAAAGGGGTTGGATACTTCTTGAAAGTTTCAATTGCAAAGCTGTGAAGTTGGTGATTTTTGAGGATATACACCGAGTTTCCAAGGAAAAAGTGTCCAGGAAATTTAGGCTAATCTCCCCTGTAACAGTGTTGTAGTTCAGTCCATGTCCCTGCAGTCCATCACAAGTCTGAAGTCAAATCATTTAGCTATTCAAATGAACTGTTACAAAAGCATTTCTTTGTCATTGTTCACCCCATTACTTGTGACTGGACATATGAAATAACGGGTGACTTGGACTGTGAAAGGACTTGTGACTGGACTTGTGAATGGACTTGTGATGGAC
The DNA here is from genome assembly GCA_029964075.1 of Patiria pectinifera. Lineage (NCBI taxonomy): Eukaryota > Metazoa > Echinodermata > Asteroidea > Valvatida > Asterinidae > Patiria > Patiria pectinifera. The sequence goes on from JASAOE010000550.1 coordinate 25,870, forward strand.
TTGTGACCGGACTTGTGACTGGAATTGTGACTAGAATTGTGACTGGACTTGTAGCCCGACTTGTGACTGGACTTGTGATGGACTTGTGACTGACTGACTGACTTGTGACTGACTGACTGACTTGTGACTGACTTGTGACTGGACTTGTGACTGACTTGTGACTGGACTTGTGGCTAGACTTGTGACTGGACTTGTGATGGACTTGTGACTGGAATTGTGACTGGACTTGTGACTGGGCTTGTGACTGGGCATGTGAAAGGATTTGTGATGGACGTGCGACTGGACTTGTGACTGGACTTGTGATGGACTTGTGACTGGAATTGTGACTGGACTTGTGACTGGGCTTGTGACTGGGCATGTGAAAGGATTTGTGATGGACGTGCGACTGGACTTGTGACTGGACTTGTGATGGACTTGTGGCCGGACTTGTGGCTGGACTTGTGACTGGACTTGTGACTGGACTTGTGACTGGAATTGTGACTGGACTTGTGACTGGGCTTGTGACTGGGCATGTGAAAGGATTTGTGATGGACGTGCGACTGGACTAGTGACTGGACTTGTGATGGACTTGTGGCCGGACTTGTGGCTGGACTTGTGACAGGACTTGTGACTGGACTGATGACTGGACTTGTGACAGGACTTGTGACTGGACTTGTGATGGGACTTGTGGCTGGACTTGTGAATGGACTTGTGGCTGGACTTGTGGCTGGACTTGTGACTGGACTTGTGATTGGACTTGTGACAGGATTTGTGACTGGACTTGTGAAAGGACTTGTGACTGGACATGTGAAGGACTCGACTTCAACACTAGTTCCCTGTAAGGAAAGGCTGATTCTAAAAGAGGGAGCTTGGCAGAACACACATTGTCTGAAACATCAAAATAACAACTTTCAGAACCAAACCTTCTTCACAGCAGAGATTAATTTACAAAAACCAGACCTTTTTTCAGGTTTCTGAAGTCAACAAGCTATAATCAGACCACCATGGGGGTTTGTTTCAAAAGTCACTTTCAAAAGTCATGAATTTTTATCCTCTTTTTTAAATTTACATTTTTGAGAAATTGGCCTGAAGATGAATTAAAACATTCTTTTAAAAACCACAAAGCATAAACCAACAATACAGCAAAAGAATACTTTTTTTAAACTTACACACTGCAGTAAACACGACGTTAACACCAATTGAAAAACACAGATTCTTAATTTTTATGAAAGTTGGACCCTCAATACTTTTCAAGAATAAGGTGGCTGGATTTTTAAAAGTCCAAGATGTCTTCTCGATTTTTAAACACGGAAATGATTATAAACGAGTACTAATGTTGAAAGACTTTGGATATCACAATTTGTTTTTGACCCTGAATCGTATATTTTTCCGGAATTTGGTTGAACTATCGATTTAGATGCATGGAAAAGTAACATTCAGTTGGTACATTTTGATATTTTTCAAAACCCAATTTTATAAAATGTATTTATTTATATTTTTAATAACTGCAAATCATCAATCAAAAGCAAAACAGAGAATTAATGTTTTAATTTTGGACACAACAAAAGACAACTTTACAAGTACCTTTTTGATTTTTGATTAGGCGGACGGTGACAGTACTTAAGTTTTCGGTTTTTTTCCCGCAGCCACTGTTTAGAGGTGATAACTGCTCAAAACTTCAAACAAATGTAATTACACGCATGCAATGTTATTTAAAATATAAATCATGACAAGATTTGAGTTTACACTAATTTCTGTGAATACAATTACAATCTCTCCATAAAGTTACCCCTTTAAAATAGACTAACAATGTACACTGTATACATATAATGATGACACCATTAATAATTACATTAAAAACAATAATATCACTTACGTTTTAAAATAATGTTTTGTTCTTATTTATTGTATTTTTTTTACAGGATTGCTTTTGTGTTTGTGGAATTATTCGTATCTTTGCCTGAAGAAAACGAAAAAAAAAATACCAACAACTCGGGACTGGGGTTCAGATATAATCAGTACACTATGATACTCCTCGAAAAAAATTCAAATATTTGGAGAATGCAGCATAAATCCAGTCTGATACAAGTCTTAGCAGGTACATGTACATGGGGAGCAAGCTGTTATGCAATAGACCTTTATCATGCTGCCACCATTACAGTCATGTTCCCTGTATCCAATAACAGTACTGAATGATAATGTTTTTTATGCAAAAAGGAACCAGACTATTATTCCTTCCAGCCTCGCTTTAGTTACGTTGATTTGAATGGGAAAAAATCAAGATGGCTGCAACACGTTCCTGTTCATGCACGGACCATTGATGTAACTTGTCTGGTGCCACCATTCTTCCACTGATTCTAGAAATGTTATTGGCAAGATAACTATAGAGGGCGCACTCACTTTACACCCAGTATTCAATTATCATACATGATCATTGCCCTTTCACTGGCACTGCTTTCAAGTGAAAATGACACTTTCAAAAATGATTGTCAGATATTTCCAAACATGCAAGGCAAATTCGAAATCTAGCACATCACAATATTTCAAGTGCGTTTGACTTTTTTCACCTTAAAAGAGAGTCAGGTTGGCGCAGTGGTTACTGTCCTCGCCTTCCACCGCTGTGGCCCGGAATCGATTCCTGCCCTCGTCCACATGCAAATTGGGTTTTCAGTCCCTACATGATGCTTGCGAAAATGTAATTTACACCTTAAAGCTATAGTCCAACATTTGCAGCCATCCGAAAAGTAACTGGTGTAATTATTGTTGAAAAACATACTTGGTTGAAAGATAGTAAGGGGACTAAACTCCCTGTGCAATTATTCTTTCTGGCAAGCTGTCATTTTGAAGTAATCAACGAAAAAAAGGCCTTTCCAACGGTGCGTCTCAAGACGCACCGCAAGAAAATTTAAATTAGTAGTTTGTTTTGTTATTCGGCAAAGCGCGCGCAAGCATTGGCGCGACGCACACGCGGTTGCTATAATTCGTCGGATGAGTGTGCGACATCGCGTATAGCTGCAATCGGCTCAGTAAGAACGCGTCTCGGACGCTAAATTCAGGTCCAATTCAAAACATGATTCAGCAACATTTGATTTGAAATTGAGATCCTAGAATGCTGTTTTCCTCGGAATATACAGCTGAAGCTGAGCTGAAACTTCATTAGGTTAGTTGTTCAGTATCCTTCATTAGATTTTGAACACTTTTGTTGCTTCAAGCGAACAAAATGCACAAATTACAAATGATGGACTATATCTTTAAAGCTACATATGTTGAACTCGCTGTATACACCTGTATCTTGCCGTATCAATGCACCGATGTGGTAGTATTATCACGTGGACCTTTATGAACAATCTGAACAGCTACTTCCGAGATTTGAATTTAGAGGTCAAGTTTCTTTAATGGGTAACCAGATACCCATGTTTTTTAATTGGTACCCGATTTCCGCACTATCCTTAATGCACAGCCCTAAGTACGACACAATCATTCTTCTATTGTAAAATGCACAAAATATTTGGTTGCAAGTATGCATACATGTAGGGGACAGTGCACGCTTAAACAGTAAACTGGTCATGTATACTATTCAGAATAAATACATGGGGCTTCACAGTATGCACGACCAATTTTTGTCCGAATGTGCACCTTCCTTTGCAGAGGACTGAAGTTGAGCCAGGGCTCACGGCAGAAGACATCAATCACTCTCCTCCGTCTTTCCCTGCTGAGGAGGGCGCTTGTGTACGGAGACCACAGATGAGACACCGCCACCAACAGTTAGTGCACAGACCCAATAGAGGCAAGAGGGTAATGCAAAGACAGGCAAGGACAGACTAAGGGAAGACTCCGCCCACATTTGAGAACAGCTGACGAAGACAGGTGATAATTATAAGCACCTTGAATACTTTGGCCAGGCATTTTTTAAAAATTATGTGTTGTTGGTTCCATTTGTTCAGGAGCGAACTAAAGACAAGAATTCTTCTCTGGTCTTGGGGTCGTCACGGAAGACACCCAGCATCGTGCTGGTGATGGTTTTACTGTTCAGCTTCTGGACTCCTCGCATCACCATACACATGTGGCTGTAAGCAGAAATAAAAAAAAACCAACCATGATAGTGAAACTTCTTTTTTTTTTTTTCCCTCATCCTCTGCAATCGGCGAACATAGGCACATGGTACCAAACCCTCCTACATGCATGCAAACATACATACTGTGCAAAGATGTCATTTCAGTCAAAATCAATCAAGTGACTGTTTTGAACAGTTAAGAGCTCCCAGCCTACATACCGGTAAAGCAGGATTGACTGGCTGTGACTGTTTATGTAACTTGATACAGCTATGCTTTGACTGTAGGTTATAAATAAGCCAGCTGTGCCAATTTCTTGCCTGTTTTAGTCAGTTGACTGAATTTGACTGTCACAGTGCCTACATGAATATGGTCTGACTGTTGGCGACTAGTCTGCGTAAAAGGCTTGGCAGGGGTAGAGGATTGAGTTTTTGGCTGTCTGTGAATGATCAAACAGCAGGAGGGTTAAGGGATATTATGTACATGTACATGTGCATGTGACAGTCCTGAAAAATCTTGTCATTTTCATATTTTGTTTTAACAAATTTCTGCAAGAAAATCACATTCAATAGGCCTGAAACATAATGATGTCACGCTTTGTTTACATGTGCGCTTTCTTATGGGAGCTTGGTGTCCCTCAGATAGTGCAATATGTAAATAAAAACTATGGCATCATTACACGTCAGGTCTATTTCTAATGTATTAACCTCCAAATCCTTTCCAAGTCAACCACACATTTAAGAACACCCACTCCAAAATTTGTATCCTTGTGGAGACATTTCTTTGTTCCCGTGTAGTAAAGTGTTCAATTTTGAAAGTGAATTTTCAAAATGCTCTTATTTTAACCAGAATAAGTTTCCTGGGCTGAAATTTGGAATTAATACCCCTTTTCTAAAACTCTTCCATTTGCGACAAATAAACACACCTTGGAAATTCCTAGTTTTTGAGTAAAACCCATATATCTATTTCGTGAAAACCTTGTGGAGACCTATTCATCCATAGAAATTGCCCTGTGGAGACCTTTACAATGTTTTGTTCCCTATTGTGTGTGAGTCTCCACAAGGCTGCAAATTTGTGGTCAAAATACCAGCTTAAAATATTGAATGCAGGAGTGCATGTGTGTATCTCAAAATATCTGAATAAACAGTATTTTGTAGATATTCATATGTAACTAGCTGGATTTGAATGTGCTGGTACATGTACACAAGTGGGCTCTGACATTTTTGCAGGAAATTTTAAGATCAACAAAAAATGTATATTTACGTGTGTGGCACAAGTATCTTATCTGAGAACTCAACAATTCCTGAAATCCTGTCATAGCAGTAAGACTTCTCTCAATCCGGGGTTATTCCCTTTTTTAATCCCCAATCACCATTTCACAACAGTTGAATTGTACTGAACAGCAGGATATAATACGCCGTATCAACAATCCCCTACCAACTCCCATTGCTGTGTCGATAGCTTCCCCGAAGATACTTATAAAACACCCTTTCAGTTCCGTATACATGTCCACGGGAGAAATTCCACCTCCATTCTTTTCCTGAACTTGAAAACCCTCCCTCATTCACCTTGGACACCGGTGCTGCTGTTACCCTAAAGGTTGGCCCACAGCATTTGAAGCCCGAGTGTCACTTTATGAATTGAGCTAGGAGACAATGGGCCATTGTGAGGCGTGTTCGTGGTACGGTACCTGGTACCTTCCGTGTGACCTGTTTTTGGCAATGTGTGAGACTCCAGACTTACGTTGCTTCGACTATCACGGCTACCCCCATTGGCGATATGGCCTCAACCATGGCTAATGCTATCTGTTTTGTCAGTCGTTCTTGCACTGTGGAAAAGATACAATAAAGAATAAATAAGGCTCAAGGGTTTGCATTGTGGATATGATCAATGAATGAGAGGTTTGCGGTGACACCATGTGAATGATATAGTGAGATGCGTGGTTCTGACACGAACCAGTTGGTAAAACCAGGGTTGGACCTTAACTTTTTTGTTCACTAGCCAGCCGGGCTACTGAAACGGACTCTTAACTAGCCCGTGGGCATTTTCACTAGCCCGCATTTTTTTCTTATCTCAAATAAAAAATGGCGTATTTTCAGGCTCAATTCTGAGGTAATTTTGTCAGTGTTTTTGATAAACAGATCTAATAATTTAACCCTTTAAAACAATTGATAAAATTAGACACAAATTCATGGGGTTTTCTTTCTGAATTTAATGATTTATTTCTTCCTGTACGTTCGTCTTTGCCGTATCCCAATAATTTTTCACTCGCCAGCCGGGCTAGTTAAGGAATAGTTTGACTAGCCCGCCGCTGTTTTGACTAGCATTTGGATAGCGGGCTACCGCTAATTTCAAACCCTGGTTTAAAGTAACTCGACATTTCGAACAGAACAGTATGCTCTGCTCGTCATCAGGAGACTAAAGCATATAAGCTATGCATACTGTTTCTATTACAAGCCCATAAAAAAGATAATGGGAAGAAGTTGCTGTAGCATCTTTGCTTTCTAGAGAACTTCTAAAAAGCCTTAGGTTTGGTTTGACATTTTATGTTGCACTTGTCCTTTTCTTACATTTTACATATTGTTTTGGGGTAGACGGAGACTTGAACCTGTGATTTGCAGTGAAGTAATTTGCAAGGGAAGGAGGAACTTGGGTTCAACAGGAAGAAGGGGAGGTATACAGGGGGCACACAGGTGCCAATGGGGGGGGGGGGGTGTTAGGCTGTGAACACCCCTCACCCCCCCCCTCCCTCTGTTGAGCCAAGGACATATGAATTTGTTAGGTCAAGTTAAAGGGAATTTGTCAGGGCGCGCACCAGAATGCGTGGTTTCTAGCTTAAACACACTCATATTCGAGACTTCTCTCGTCACAACTTGAGACTCGCTCACTGCACAAAGTTGGTGTTTCCATAAAGGAAAAGACTATCTTTTGTTCTTTCATGTCAGCATATTTTTTGGAAAGAATGAAGTTAATTCACCATCGTCATTTTTAGAATCATTTTCTTGTCAGCCGTGTGTTTTTGTGTGGAAAGCCGGGCTAGAAAATCGCTTGGCAGCTAGGCGGCTTTCACTGGCAACATCTTTAGACCCTCTAAATTACCCAAAAAGTTGTTTCCATAAATTTAACTTGACCGCACAAGCATTTTTATGATAAGACAGTTGTT
>JASAOE010000551.1:0-25000 GCA_029964075.1 Patiria pectinifera
AAAGTGACAGCTTAACTCAATGACGCCATTTAAGTACATACGTATGTACCGGTACATGTATGTATGATGACACCAAATGTACATGTACATATGTAGGGATATCAGACACTTTACTGCCCTTGAAGACTTCACATTATATTTGCTGTGGGGCACTATCCGCTCCGTTCACAAGTACACTGTACCCCCTCACCGGCAAAGAAAGTATAGTTGGGGGTGACCGACTGACGCCATCTTGCCTGACTGCAATTTTGCCGCGAAGCGCGGCCACTGCGTTCCGTGTACATACACATGTAGTACAAATCCCCTGGTGTACGAGCGTCACACACAAGGAACGGTGCGTGTCAACCAGCGAAATGTCCTGCCCATGGGTTGTCATTGCTAGGTAATAGGGCACCCTCTTTTGTTGGCGCACGGAGCCCATAGGGAGTTGATCTTATATCATTGTACATGTATATAAATATTGGCTTTTTAGTGACAACTCACAGAAGCTCAATCTACATGTGGTTTAAATGATGAAGAAAGTAAATTTCTTTTTTTCTTCCTTTCCTGTTCTCTTTCCCGTTCTGCCGAAACATCGTAAAAAAAAAAAACCTTCTTTTTCAAATTCTGCTCCCAATTGACCAAATTTAATTATTCCACATTTTGTTTGCAATCTGTTAGAAGTCGTGAACGGGTGCAAGCCAGCTAGTCTGGTTCCCTGACCTGACAATTCCTTGACGTCTATAAATTGTTCTGTTTGTCTGAAGCGTCGAGTCAGGGAACCAGTCTACAAGAGCAGCATTTTTTTCTTATTTTTTTAATGGCATCCATGAACACAAAACTTTAAACAGGTTAGTGAAAACATATTTGTTATAAAATACAATGCTCTAACCCCAAAGCCATCCACTTCTAAAAAATTACAGAAAAAGAAAATGTTGAAGTACCTTTAAAAATTAGTATCAATACCAATAATTACAGGTTTATTTAAGTATCATTGAAAAAGTTTATATGTAAGCATCATTGATATATACAAGCCATCTGAAAATTTACATGTAAACTTGTATCATTGAGTTGCAGCACAGGGGGAATTTTTGAGGAATCAGGAAGGCTCCTAGAAAAAAAATGTATGATAGGCCAAAAAAAAAAAAAAGTCGTTCTCTGGTCAGCGCACGTCAATCTTTTTTTTCCCCAAAATGTTCCGCGGTAGCTCCAACAGCGCCCTATAATTGCCGCACCTCCTCATTTTTTTTTTTTACCAAATAGCACCAAGGAATGGGAAATTGCACCAAGGCAAATGATCGAAAGCACCAAGGATAATTATGGAGGACACCAATGTACATGAGGACACCAAAAAAGCAAAATAGTACCCCACCTTGTCTGTACAATCCAAGCTTGAAGAAAAAATAAAAAAAAGCAAAAAAATAATAATAAAAATCCGCGTCGCCGCGTCAATTCCGGAACTTTGGTCTGACCAGAGACCGAATATTTTTTTTTTTTGGCCTTACTAACGGACTTGCAGATGGGTGCATCATCAGGTGGCTACTGAAGGTGGAAGTACAACAATAGCCAAATTTTGCACCCCTCAAGTGTCCAGCTGGAAAAAAAACCAAGCTGAATTGCAAGCTTTGATTGACATTTGCTGAAGTACAACTCACTAAAAATAACTTTTTGGGGGCAGTTGACTGTTTTGCGATCCTTTCTGATGCCGCCACCGGCGGTAATCAAATTGAGATTCAGATGATTAACGGCAAAATGATAGAACACCTGAGTCAACACAAGTGATTTGCGGTTGACCTCTCTTACCTTCAATTTTCTGCTCGTAGCCCTTCGTGAAGAACATGAGTGCTTTGGCGGCCCTCTCCGGTGTCTTCTTCAAGCCTTGTCTGTCAGGGTCTTCCCCCACGCTGACTATGAGCGACTTGTAAGACTGCACCATTCCTGGTAACAGTTTCTCCGCGTCCAAAGGATCTCGAATCTTCTTGTCAGAGCCTCCTGAACTAGCGCTATTCTTTGACGTCGAGGGCTGACTACTGGTTTCCCTGGTTCCCAACACCATGACGTCACCGCCGCCACCGTTGTGGTGCACGGCGTACGGACTGGTGCCCACCAGTTTGAGTTTTTCTTCCTCGTTCAGGAAGCCGTTTTCCAGGGGGCTGGAGTTGGGAGTGATGGAGCTCATGGCGTCGTTGCGCTGCTGCTGGATTCGGGGCATCAAGTGACGACTGATGCTGTCAACCGCTCCCTATGATAACAAAAAAACGTATTGAGCAAAATCTGATCGAAAAACAATTACGCAAATATTACTTACACTGACATCACAAACGGTGACAAAAGTCTGTTTATACCGTACGATTTTACGGCGTCAGAGGCACTATGTGTACACATGATGATGAACTCTTCAGGAAATGGAACTGAACCAGGTGTCCTCACTCAAGCTGAACACAAATAGTCAACAGATGGTTGAACATGTAGCCTCAGAATTGGTTTAACGCTTCATGGCTGATTGGCTAAAGCTTCAAAATGGATTATTGATGTCAAGTTAAAAACTGGGGCCTGTAAAAAGGGGAGGGTGATTGTGAGGCGGGGCCAAAATGACTGACAGCACTGCACTTTGGGGTAGGATTTGCTGAAATCACTTTAGTCAAACTACGGTATTTAAAAAGGGATCCTTACATTATGAACCAGGAATGTCTGAAATGCTTTGTTCCAGACAAAATGTCTGAAACAATGTTGGCGATTGTATTTTTTCAGACATTTTGTCACCATTTCAGACATTTAAAATACATGTAAATGTACATTGTGCATGTTCAGACATTTTGAATGCCTGAACACACAACCTTTTAACAGATTAGTGTAACAATATTAGTGCTATACAATGCTAACCCCAAATCCATCCATTTCTGTACATTACAGCAAAAGCAACAATGTCACCTGGAGTGGCATTCCATTCATTTGCAGTACAAAAGAAATATGAATTCTTAACCACTTCACGCCAGGATTATTTTAAGGACCGGACTGAGGCACAGGATTATCTTCCACTTGACCTCAATGCCAGGCGGGTTGAAGCCATCACTCTCGGGCAGCACATTTCAGGACTCGGTCATTGTCTGCAGCTACATGTAGCTGACAGTTATTTTCCGGCCTTGCTTGTTGCGTGTTTTCCCGTCATCCATTCCGAATTCCGCAAAACCTCATGTACATGTATACACGTCATCTGATGCGAACTGGCTAATTTGTTTGGCAAAGGGAACCTGGACTTCTAGAGATTCTATTAGGTGGGTTGAATTTAGGAGGCTATACTGGCATCGGTCAATGATGTTATAAGCCATTACAAGTCTAATGTACATGTATCTTCATCTATTTTCTAGAGATGTAAACCTGTTAATTCAACCACTTTCATTTCAGGCACTCCCGCACTCCGTTAACCTCAAACTATCTGAAACGCAAGACTTTCAAAAAACTGGCTGGTCAGTCACCTGGATGTCTTAAACTTAACATGGCCAGTTTCTCGAGGCTAATACATGTATGTTTCAGACATTTGAAATGTCTGAAATGTACGATAAGACGGGATTAAAAATGTCCAAACTGTGTCCGCAACAAAAATGTTACAGACATTCCTGGTTCATACATGTACACTAGTGTCACAAGTTTTCTACATGAATTAACCCTAACTGCCCCAACTCCACCAAAATCCATCCCCCCATTTTGGTGGATTTTGGTGGATTTTGGTCCTGCAGGCCTGGTGTGACTAAATATTGATGGAGTTTGATGGACTTGGGCCTGGAGGCCTAAAGCAAAGCATACATTGGAAGCAATGTGATTGATGGATTCTGGTGGACTTGGTCCAGTACTTAATAAAAGACAGTAAAGGAGTTAGGGTTAATGATTTGGACACAGATACCGGTACATGTAGTTACTGCCCAAGCCAACAAATGTAACGTAAAAACAAATCAAATAATCTCGGGAATTACAAACAATAAAACAATACACTTTTTGATTTCTCCATACAAATGGGGAAAAAAACACACCTAAATTTACTGCTAGTATTCTTTTATAAAAACGCCACCCAGTTTAACCCTTGGAGCATTACTTGCCATAAAATTATACTTTTTATAACTGTGAGATAAATATATAGTCGAATGAAAGGAAATGTGGAGCAATTGAAAACAGTGTATTGTAGATACCATATGGCCAACTTGATACAAATACTTTGTAATACTAAACATACACGTACATTGTACATGTAGTATACGTGTACATACATAAAACCACAAACAAAAAGCACATAAACCGAATCTCGGAATAAAAAAATTGTCCAAAACTGCATGAAGGTCATTTACGGCAAAATCTGGTAATGATTAATTCCCTAAAAATACAAACGTACTATATTTCTGTACATGTACCGGTATGAACATGTACCAGTATACACGTAAATATTAGGCTTAACAGTCTTTCTGATTTGAAAATCACAGGCGTGTGGAAAAAGGCACACAGGTCTGGATTTTTCTAGGCGTGTGGTTTTTCTAGGTGTGCGGTTTTCTAGGTGTGTGATCTGTGGTCCAGGGAAATCGCACGCCTCAAATCAGAAGGACTGACTTAAATATTACCAGTACCGGTATCTTCCTCTTCTCGTACAATGTACATGTATGTATGTACATTTGTACAATAGGCCTATTGCACGAGTCTGTTATTTTACAGGCTAATAAAATAACTGGGCTTGCCAAATCTTGCTGGTAATATCTTTGTGTGCCCATTATTCGCGCACTTAGTACTCTGAAAGATTTTTTTCATGCATAAACTAAACCCTACACATACATACCAGTAGTCCAGGTGTCAAACCCCAATTTGGAGGTGGACCTTGAAAAAGGGTCCGCATTAGTTTTTGCATTTTCTTGTCATTTGAACCTTGTACATGTACATTAGATCATTGGGCTGCTATAAATGTTGGTTGGTTCAACAGGTTTGTTGGTTGGTTGGTGGACACTTTCCTCCAGCATATATTGTATTTAAAGGGAAAATACAACATTTACAAACATCGACAAATAAAACTACCAAGTTGTTACAAAATACCTTACTGGGATGTTGGTAAAGGACAGTCTAAAGCATCCTGTAAAATTAGGGCACCTGGTGTGAGGTAATTTTCAAGAAAAATGGTACTTTTGTATACATTTCCATCGGTGGTCGGCCGACCACCGTTGGAAAAACCTAACTGTTTTTCAACTACTGATCCAAATTTACCGGGGTTTTTTTCCAGACCAAATTTGGTTTGCTATTGGTTCCATGTTCATGAACAGGTGCAGGCCAGCTAGACTGGTTCCCTTACCTTCAATCAATCAATCAATCAATCAATCAATCAATCAATCAATCAATCAATACTTTATGGAAAATGGGTATAATTAGAATGAAGGGCGATTAAGTGGTGGGGGCCTCCAAAAAGCAGGGCTTGTCGAGTAGAGACCCCCATAATATGCATAGCTTAAAGGATTAGATTAAACAGATAGTTAAATTGAATGCTACATGTATACACTAAGTAATAATGACTAAGTTACACAAGCAACAAGGACTAGGACAAAGACGAGGACAGACTGCACAGCAGTATAGAGTATTGTTCACGAAGATCAACCAACATGAGGGGTTATGATAATAAGGTAAATAATATAAATGAACTGTATTAAATCAAGTCAAATCAGCCATTTTGATATTTTCCCAGTAAGATACACTTCAATTTTTGCTTAAATAAATGACGACTGTTAACACATTTAGTGTCATTATCCAAAGAATTCCAGAACTTAGAACCTTGAAAATGAATTCCTTTTTGGGCAAATGAAGTACGTGTACAGTACGTGTAAATGGGATATGAATGTCACTGGCATGTCTAGTATAATGTTGATGAACAGAAGTATTTACAAAACATAGATTGGAAATAATTAGGTAATTCATGTTTAAAGAACTTATATGTATACATAAAAACTCCTAACTGGAGTAAATAAATATCATTGACTTTAAGAGTCTTATGTCTAATGAATAATGGATTTGAGTGAGCTCTAAGGTCTACATGATCAATAATTCTCAATGCCCGTTTTTGTAAAATAAAAATTCTATACAAAATGTGTAGGCCTATTTCCCCAGGCTAGAGTACCATAGGTACCGGTAATATGTGATAAAATCAAAGAATTGTAAATATTATGTAAAACCTTGGACGGAAAGACATAGGCCTATTTCAATTTACTGATAATGCCTATGTTTCTCGACATTAGTTTACTAAGGTAATTAATGCGTTGACTCCAAGATAGCTTGGCATCAGTAAACAAACCTAAAAATTTAATACAGTCAGTTTGAGTAATCGGTGAATTATCGAATAAAATATCTTGAGGAAGACAAGAAACTGTGTTGCTGAATAACATGAAACTAGTTATATCAATATTAATAGACAACTTATTACATGTACCGTAGCTGGGCATGTTTCAAAAGTGGTCATCATAGAGGTAAAAAATTAAAAAGCCCTAAACAAGATTTACAAATGCTTATTTTTAAAGCTGATTAACCTAATTTTACTATTTTGGATAAAAAAAATTAAATTTACATACTTATCTCAGTGAGAAGTTGCTTTAATAATGTGGCCAGTGAAATCAATTCATGTCGGACGGAATTTTTTGCATTTAAAGAAAACCCTTCTCATATTAAGTACAAATGCCTTGAATTCTATCTTTTCCACAAAAACAATAACTTAAATTGTCTTCAGTCATTATCCATTTCATCATTATTGCTGCTGCCGTAAATCTTGGTATTTCGTTTCAAGCAATAATTTTTGTTGTCAAGATTTCCGTCCGACATGCTTAAGGTTGTTAAAATGTTGTTTTTTTTAAATTTACTTGTTTTAATAAAAAGGCAAATATTGTCAAGTATCAATGAATAGACTCAGTATTAACACCAACAAAAAGTTTTATGTTTCACCTTGTCACCCTTCGAGATAAAGTGAATAAAAGCGCTTTCCGTCCGACATGCATGTCGGACGGAATGGTATATGTCGGACGGAAATGGACTTTACATTTCAAGATAGTTGTGCCTCGGGGAACTGATATTAATAATTGTTCATTGATAAACATAAAGTAGGGGATAAAGAACTTTTACCAAGTTAATATTGTTCTTTGCTCATTTCAGTACCATCAAAGCAAAGCCTACACAGGACAGTAAGATTCCGTCCGACATGCGCAAATCCAAATTTAGCCAAAGTTGAACAGGCTGACTTGTTTGGCAGCCTACTGACCAGTCACACACCTGGGCGTTTCCAATAATTACAAAAACATGAATATGCAACCTTCTAGATTCATGGGAATTAAACTGTGCAATGTACATTAATCATAATCATGTACATTTTATTCTTTTTGGGCTGATGATGGCTTTACATATTTTTGTTAAGATAGTGAGGTTCGGTAGACATTATTACAATGTACCGTAGGTGAGGGAATTTAAACTGTATCCAGGTAATTTGGCAAGTACATGTACCGGTATGTGTGTGTAACACTCACCTATACTGGCATATATGTTTTTTATTAATATTAGTAAAGCAAACATGTCTATTGTGTTACATGAAATTAATAATTTGGAAATTATCGTTATAATGTGTCAGAGCAGTGAAACAATGCTGTTAGCTGTATAATGCTATACTTATACAGAGCATCAATGCATCCAGAAGAGTGCCATGCCAAAGAAAGAGAGCGGAATAGCAAGATCAGGGAGCAATTACACATGAAACAAAAAACAAGGAGAAATGAACTTGTGAAAGTTAAGGATAGATCGCACAAAAACAAAGTGTGCCAAAATGAAGCTGTGTAACCCCCCCCCCCCCAATATTTTATAATGATTCCCATTATTTGCCTTTCTTCACTAGCAGTTAACCCCCAACCAGGGGCGGATCCAGGAATTTTCGCCCGGGGAGGGAGCGTTTCATCGGCAAAAGATCTGAAATATAGACAGGGTTTTTGTTCTCTGGACACTTGGGGGAGCTTGTACATGTACCATACATGCAATGGGGCGCTGTTCAATCCGACAATTATTAACAATATATCACAAAATGGTGTACATACCAGTACATGTATGTATGTATGCCCCCTAAACAAGCTGGCTCTGTCCGTATTTTGTGCAAAGGCGAACATTAGGCCTATTGCCAGTAAAAAAAAATTGGGTGTCGGAGTGGGGGGTTTAACATTTTTTCTCCATTAATTTCTATGGGAAAACATTTTTTTTTTACAGAGCTGGGTTTTGTTTTTAGCCCCCGAATCCACACCTACCCCCCACCCACAATATTTTTCAAAGAGTGCCCTTTTCGCATACACGAGGGTCCTTTTTTAGCATGCCTTTTGTGAGTGCCCAATGCGAAAAATTGCGCGAATATTGGCAATTGTTCCTGTATAAATTAAATATATTTTAAACCACCAGTAGTAATATTCTGAATGCATTTTGTCAGAAAATTTAGACATTGTACATGGACCTGAAGTAGATAATATTTGTCAGCTAAAAAACCTGTCTGAAGATTGCAATTATTCATGTTTGTACAGAGGATGTAAACTGATATAATGAAAATCATGTCGGACGGAATGAAGCATGTCGGACGGATTTTTAATAATCTTTCTCACACAATTGTAAGAAGCTTGATTATTTGTTCATTATAAGTGCCCAGGTGGTAAGCACAGTCAACTACCTAAAGACCACTATCATTAAAATTAAGTTTCTTCAAACTTTGTTTTTGGGTCAACATAGTGATTCCGTCCGACATGATTTGTTCCGTCCGACATGGTGTGGCTTCAACTGAGCTTAACTGAATATGACATAGTGTTGTAAAGAAAATTTATACGTCAGCATAAGTAGTGATTGTTACTCTTCTTGACATAAAACAGAGAAAAAAATTATCCCTCAAGTTTTGATAAAATCTGATTTTGTTTCTGAAATTCTGAGGAGGCTCATTTCTATCGATTCCGTCCGACATGTACACATTTTTCGTAATAACAGACAAACAAAAGTGTGGAATTAAGAAATAATGTTATGTGTCATTACTTAATATCTTTGGTGTTGTTTGAAATCAGAATAACATTTTAATGTATTCTAAAACAAAAATTGTTACATTTTGTTCTATCAAATTCCGTCCGACATGATTTTGGGACTTTTGAAACATGCCCAGCTTTAATCCAGTTTGAAACATGAGTGAGCTCCCGGTTAACTGTATCAATAAGATTGTCTACGTTTTTATGGGAATAAAATAAATTTGAATCATCAGCAAAAAGTATAAAGGAAAGAATCTCAGAAGATTTATCAAAATCATTAATATAAATAGAAAACAACAAAGGAGCCAGTAAGGACCCCTGTGGTACTCCACACGTTAATTCTTTAAGGTTAGATTTCTTGTCATCAATACAAACAAACTGCTGACGATTAGTAAGATAATTCCTAAACCACTCCAAGGCAATACCTCTAATTCCATAAAAGTTAAGTTTCGATAAGAGAATTTCATGATCAACAGTATCAAATGCCTTGGAGAGGTCCAGGAAAATTCCCAGAGTATGGCAAGACTGTTCGCGTCCTGTGGTAATTTTGTCAATTAGTTGCAGGATAGCATGTGAGGTTGAGTGATTCTCTCTGAACCCATATTGAACATCAGATATAATATTGTTTTTCTTTAAAAAAACTGAGATGTGCGAGTATAAATAATACGTTCAAGAATTTTCGAAAAAGAAGTTAAAATAGAAATGGGTCAATAATTACTCATCAGGTGGGGGTCACCCTTCTTAAAAATACGGTAGGAATGATCCTGGCTATTTTCATAGACTGTGGAACTATGCCAGTAATAATTGACTGATTCATTATATAAGTAAGCGGCCCAGAAATACTGGAAATAATATCTTTGATAGTAAAGCTGTTAAAAGAATCATGACCAGAACTTTTCTTATTGGGTAAGCTCAATACGATTACATGAAGTTCTTGTTCTGTCACAGGAGCAAAAAAAATAGAGAAAGGATTTGGATTATGAAGATAATTTTGATAATGAGTAGGACAATTGGGAATTTGAGTTGCAAGTTTGGGTCCAACATTGACAAAATAATTGTTAAAGTGCTCTGAAATTAAATAAGGATCTGTAATACTAGAGTTGTTAACATTAATACTAGAAGTCTTTTGAGGAGTATTGTTTTTGAGAACGGAGTTAATAATTTTCCACGTGTTCTTAATGTTGTTCTTCTCCTTTTCAAATTGGTTGGAAAAATAATTTGTTTTTGCAGTACATAATACAGTGGTGAGTAAATTTCTGAAACGGATATATATTTATGTCGATTAGTGTCACTGGGAGAACAAATATATTTATGATAAAGTTTGTTTTTATGATTGATAGATTTTAATAAAGCTTGGTTTATCCACGGAGACCTAGAAAGATACCTTTTATTTGTGTGATTAGCTCTAACCAAAGGAATATTTTTATCATACAGATTATTAAAATTACAATTTTCCGGCATTTTTTTTATGTTTCATCTTTAGACTACAGACTACTTGAATATTTTAGTTTTTCTTGGTTTTCCAGCATTTTCGAACACAAAACTTCAAACATGTCAGTGTAACAATATTTGATCTATTATACTAACCCCCCAAACAGTTCATTTCTGAAAATTACAGCAAAAGCCAATAGTGTACATCCCCTTCAAAAGCAAACTCAGAGTTACTCACAGTGTACTCGTGTTGTCGTAGTGATGCCAATAACGATGCCAATAACGCCAATATGAAGAACAAACTTTAGATGTCCAGTTTGTTGACAGAGGAGACCTCAAACCCTCTTTCCAAAAACACAACCACACCCCTGTCCCAGCCGCTGCTGATGGGTATGGAATCAGTCGTTCTGCCTACGTGCTCTGCAGGAACCTCAAATGACTGTGCTGAGTCTTCCCTTCACTATATTGGTGGTTTCTGTACCTGGACAGAGCCAAAAGCCAAATATTTCACTAGTAATCTACATATTCAATAAACGAAACTGATAATGGAATCTGAAAGAAGGTCACTGGTGATTTACTGCAATCCGGGTAATCCTAACCTTAGGCATATTCAGGCCCACTACCGCAACGCTTTTGTAAGGGTATCAGGCATGAGTAGTTTTGTTTCTCTGTTATTGAATAAAAAAAATGACCTACATTGTGTATATTATCTGGTGATGTACATGTGATACATGTACATGTATATATCAGGTCAGATTGAGATGATAATATCATCATCAAAAAAATCAAGATCATAATTAAAAGTTACAGTGTAAATAACTAGTTAACTAATGTGCATTTATTAGTACTGTTCCACAGTTTGATTTAAGCAGGGAGGCCTAATCAGTAATAAAACTGCTTTTCAGGAGGGCATTGAGAGTATTTACAATATACAAATTACATATTTACAATGTACATGTGTGCACTGACCACATCTGAAGGTCAGCATTGGTTTATGGCCAAACCATTGACAATTCTCCACATCCTTGTTTCTACCGTACTGGTAGCTATGTACTGTACTTAAGTACAGTATCATCCTCATTAGCCTTCAATGAGTCATATGGAAACGGGAAATTTGAGGGTCATTTCTGGTGGCTCTCTGTGTACTTTGTTTAAAAGTGTTCCATGAAATGGGCTGATATTGGACCATCACCCAAAATTACCTCTTCTAATTGTCCCCATAAATTTGTCACAAAAGAGCAATTTTCTTCCACACCCTTTTCAAAAACTTTATTTTCAATTGTGCTTTTTTCCCCCTTCACGTGACTTTTTGGTCACCCAGCGTTCAAATCAAGTGCTTTTTCTGAATCACCAAGTGCATTGTTAGAAAAAGGTATCGGTAAAAATGGGTATCAGTAGTTTGTACATTGGCTGTTTGTAACAAGTCCATGGTAATTTGAATGAGCACAACTGGGAAAACATTTTCATGCCTGTTCACACATTTGGGAAAACATTTTCACGCCTTTTCACCCAAGTGGGAAAACATTTTCATGCCTTTTTAGACAAGTGGGAAAAAATTTACATGCCTTTCACACAAGTGGAATTTTTTTTTTATACCTTTTCACACAAGTGGGAAACGTTTTCAAGCCTTTCCACACGAGTGGGAAAACATTTTCACGCCTTTTCACACAAGTGGGAAAACATTTTCATGCCTTTTCACACAAGTGGGAAAACATTTTCATGCCTTTTCAGACAAATGGGTAAACATTTTCAAGCCTTTTCACACAAGTGGGAAAACATTTTCATGCCTTTTCAGACAAGTGGGAAAAAATTTACATGCCTTTCACACAAGTGGAATTTTTTTTTATACCTTTTCACACAAGTGGGAAACGTTTTCAAGCCTTTCCACACGAGTGGGAAAACATTTTCAAGCCTTTTCACACAAGTGGGAAAACATTTTCAAGCCTTTTCACACGAGTGGGAAAACATTTTCACGCCTTTTCACACAAGTGGGAAAACATTTTCAAGCCTTTTCACACAAGTGGGAAACGTTTTCAAGCCTTTTCACACAAGTGGGAAAACATTTTCAAGCCTTTTCACACAAGTGGGAAATGTTTTCAAGCCTTTTCACACAAGTGGGAAAACATTTTCACGCCTTTTCACACAAGTGGGAAAACATTTTCAAGCCTTTTCACACAAGTGGGAAAACATTTTCACGCCTTTTCACACAAGTGGGAAAACATTTTCAAGCCTTTTCAGACAAGTGGGAAAACATTTTCACGCAATGGGAAATCTTTCATTCCCATTTCCTAATTTCCCATTCGCAGTGTTAACTTTCAATTGCAATGTACATGTACGTGTGTACATGTAGGCATACCACTCCTGACATATTTAATTTTACGATTAACATCATCCCCTACAATTGTTTAAAAAACGACCTAAGAAGAGTTAAGAAGAGTTCTGCTATCAATTTTCCATTTGATCTTCTTGTACAGTACATTGTACATGTATGTTTACAGCTTCAATCTTTAAGCTTTTCTTATTTCAGTGACCCAATCCGACCTCTTCCTTCAAGTTGTGCAATCAGCAAAAGTGCAAACTCATAACTAGTGTTTTTTTTTCAGTGGGAAAGTTGGAAACATTTTCAATCTTTAAGATGTCTCATTTCAGTGACACAATCCGACCTCTTCCCTCAAGTTGTGCAATCAGCAAAAGTGCAAACTCATAACTGGTGCTTGCTCTCTTTCTTGCAAGATTTTTTTTATCATACAAATGCTGACACATCAATAAAAACCGATTTTGAAAGCTCAAGCAATAACTCTTCTTCTTCTTTTAACTTTATTTAACAGCATTTTTAAACTTTCTACCCACATTTGTGAAGGAGTATGCATTCAAAGTTTGTGTATCAATGCTGTGCAGCTCAACACAGTAATACGTGTAGTTTCCATAACGATTGATGAGTATGTTTGTGGTGTCTTTTTCCTCATATACCCCATGTATACACCTTTAGGTACATGTACGGTAATGTATAATTTTTCTCAACACCAATTCAAAAACCTCCACAAATATCATCACCACTTACTGTCAGCATTGCTGCCAAATATTGTTTTCTTTTCCTTCTGTATAATTTTCTAAGTTTTGGGATTTACAATTTAGTTCCAGTTTAGTGTTGTTGTTGTCCATAATCCTGTCCACTGTCTTTACACTGCTGTCCTATTTTTGAATTCAAGTTGGCCGTGTCGATATTGGTGTGTGTGCTATACTGTGTTTTGTACGGAAGCTTGAATTGCCTTCCGCGCTACCGCGTTACCGCGATAATTTATCACAGAAATCCGGAATTCAAAGATAATCCCTTCCTCGATACCGCGTTACTGTGATAATTTATCACAGAAATCAGGAATTCAGAGATACCTATTCCTCGATACCGCGTTACCGTGATAACTTATCGCAGAAATCCGGAATTCAAAGACAATTAAATCGGTAACGAGGAAGGAATTATCTTTGAATTCCGGATTTCTGTGATAAGTTATCACGGTAACGCGGTATCGAGGAATACGTAACTTTGAATTCTGGATTTCTGTGATAAATTATCACAGTAACGCGGTATCGAGGAAAGAATTATCTTTGAATTCCTGATTTCTGTGATGATTATCGCGGTAACGCGGTATCGAGGAAGGATTTATCTTTGAATTCCGGATTTCTGTGATAAATTATCACGGTAATGCGGTATCGCAGAAGGCAATTCAAGCTTCCGTAGTTTTGGGTTCTTGGGGTCGACTGAGCATGACTGATGAGGCTCCACACGGTTGGAAAGCTTTAAGAATACTCATGGATACTCTTATTGTTGTGAATGTTTTCTAAATTAATTGGTGTTTACAGACTAGTCTGGTCATGTAGCCCCGTTCACACTGCAAGCATTTCCTGGCAAATTCCCGGGAAATTTCGGTCGGTCTGTTCCACTGCCAAAGAAACTCCCGGGAAATAGCTTTTCCCCGACAAATAATTAACCCTGCTCGGGAGTAGGGTTAACAGAGATACATGTAAGCCTGGGGTTAAACATTTTTCCCAGGAAAAAGCAACTAGTGTGAACAAAAGTGGGTTTTAACTTACCCCACCTTGTTCGATTTCCCCTGTATCGCATCGCATTTTGCGACGAAATATTCACAAAGTGCGCACTTTCGGAAATAAATCTAGTGTGCAATGCAAAATTTATGTGATTCTGAATATAATAATAAGTGTGTTCAGTTTGTCATCATCTACAAGAAACGGGAAAGTTTTCTCGAAATTGGCCGACTGTCTGCCCACAAACATTTAGGTTTGATTGCGAGAGTGAAACGACTGTGCATATTCATGGAAAATAGTGCTCCCAGGAGTTACCAAATGTAGAGAACGGTTGCTGGGGTGGGGCTGGGGTTTCTGTGGTGTGAAAAGGCCTTAAAAGGCAGTTTACCAAGACCAACTGGGTGAGTCTGCAAATTTAATAATCTTTCACTGAAAAATTGGTTTAATGGCTGGACTTTTGGTTTTCAAAACGCCGACGGTGTAACAGCCAACGGTGTAACAGCCAACAGTGTAACTAGGGTTAAGCTGCTGGGGGGGGGGGCACCTTGGGGGTGTACCAATTTTTCAAGGGAAAAACTGAGGGTAAGGCATTTGTTTGTGTGCATGAATTTAAGATTTCAAATATTCACCGCCAGGATCTTTTGGTCTCGAACCAGACTATCAACTGAATTGTTGATAGACTTCATTGACTCAGACTTCATTTCCCTACAAAAATAAAATCCTCCAAAGCCATGGATTACTACAAAAAAAAATTTAAAAATGAAATCTAGGCCTACTTGAATAAAAAGCAGGATTTGATTTAAAACATAAAACTAAAGAAAACGTATTCAAAAAAGTAAGGTAAAGAAGAATATCTAAAGAACTCCGGATTCGATCCCAATACCTTCAGCATGGTACATTGAAATTTGAGTTACGATGAGTAAAATTTCTCATTGTTTTGCCCATTTTTGGTCAAAATAGTGTTGTTGCCATAACTTCACTGTTTTAAGTTCAAATGCTTTCAAACTTGACACAACAGATAAATAGGAAGTCAGCAATTTAACGTGCCACACAGTGCTTAAATTTTAGAATTTTTTTTTTGCCTTTTTCAGATGTCTAATTTTTGTGAAATTTCATGTTGAAATTTTGATACGAAAACGTGTAAAAATGAATCTGGAAATTTCACGAAAAATGGACATCTGAAAAAGGCAGCACTTTCTGATTAGCCTATATAGAGGGTGAGAATGCTTCTAAAGCAAAAAAATGTTTACGGAGGCAGTCCAGTAAATAGGCCACATTTTGGGGCTAAACCGGGCCCAACACTACGATCGCCATTACTAGTATTTGTGTTACATCATCTGATCATGTGAAGAAAAAAAAGTGCCGTCACACAGGACGTTGCAACATTTTTTCCAAGTGGTGTCAGGTTGCAACGTTCTTTCCTTACCTTTGCTTTTTTTTTTACAAACTTCCAAGTCCACTCACTGGCTTCGACGGTAACCTGTCTTCACAAAAGTCGTCTCAAGACGTCTCAGGACATGCAAAGACTATTCTACATGTACTTGATGATGTGTGTACACTCAGTTCTTTAATCCACACTTCACTGCACTGTGCACTCGCTCCGTTTACGATCGATACGCGAAATGAATCACTACATGCGCTACCAACTTGCTTTTATGCTTTAGACTCTTGAGGGCGTGCTTCATCTTCCTAAATCGAGAGAGTTGTTCACGAAGGTGGGTGATCAGGCATGTCACTCATTGTCAGCTCAGCTGAGTACTGAGTGCACCATCAATCATCCGTCATTGTGTCCGTGGACAGGAGGAGGTACAATGTACATGATGTAGATGTGTCGAGCGCAATTTGAGTCCCACGTGCAAGTTGCGCGCGCAGGTTTAAACTTGCGCGTGGGACTCGCATTGCCATTGCACTCGACAGATGCACTTACCATGCTTACCGATAGCGATGCACTTACCACTCAACACTTACGGTTTCATTGGGGGAGTAATTGCAGAATACCCCGCCACTCGGAAATACACCCCTAAATTCTCTGGCTACGAGGTTGGAATCACTGGAAAAGAAACAATTCAAGTCCATGCCAGCTACGCAGATACTGAGTGGGGGTCCATTATTTGAGAACGAAGCAACACAAAAGGAATGGGACTGGGAGTTGCTGAAAAAAATTCTAAGTCCAAACCAACCACCCTATTGGCGGCGACGCGGATACGGAGTGGGAGTCCCCTTGAATATGCTTGAGAACGAAGCAACACAATTTAGAATGGGAGTTGCTGAAAAAATTCTAAGTCCAAACCAAATACCCTGTTGGTGGCTACGCGGTTACGAAGTGGGAGTGCAAAGGAGCATGACGCATAGAGAATGTTTATTGAGGTCAACAAACTGTGACCTCGTAGCCGGCTACGAGGTGGATAGATCGAGTGGCGGGGTATTCTGCAATTGTGCCGAATCCAGCATTTAATCAGGGCAGGCAAACTTTACTCACTAGGCCTAGATGACAAAGTCCGTAACTCACACATCAATCAAGCAATTAAGGTCGGGATACAAAAATTACAAGTCTCTTGTTAATGTTAGGCCTCTTTGAATGTAGTCTGGGATCCGTACACGAAGAATCTTATTAGTCAACTGGAAATGGTGTACATGTAGAGGCGTGCAGCAAGATTTGTTTTAAACATTTGGACATGGTCTGGCGCAGACAGTTCTCAGTAACACCATGTTCAAATATTAAAAAAGGCAAATTGTAGGGTCCAACTCCCAAGTTAGGCTACTCAGACTATAAACTTTGAGTTAGACCCGTGAAAGAGGTGGCGTCAATAACAATGCCACGTGTAACTGTGTAATAAAAACCTTCGACATGTTCCAAATTTTCTACATGTACGTCAGTCATGTCAGTTGTCCTGTGATATTAAGTAGCCTACATGTACATGTATTTAAACATCCAGTCTCCAGAATACAGTGAACATCGGCATTCCAAATAAATTCAACTTTTTGGAGAGAGAATTTACAAGTTTTGATCACACTGGTCTCTGTTACCCCGACTCCTGTACGTGCAAAGTGATAAGAGCCCGCCGAGTACCTGTTGGCTCTGCAGAACTCTGTAGAACGCAGGCGCGCATACGATTAGACGGTTCTTGTTTCACCTGATCGATTGACGGCTGTTTCATGTCGCAGCCAAATAGGCAACGTTTTAGACAAGTTTCCAGTCCTCTCACCGCATCTTGCTACAAGATTAATTTATTACGTGAGACTCAAAGAGGAAAGTTTGGTGCACTCTGGGATGAGTTTGAATGTTGGTACATGTACTTCATGTATTATTAGGCTTCCTGAATCTTGTTGAAACTGGAAGAAACATGCTGATGAGGTTCTTGAATACTCCACAAAGTCTCACAGTGCCATCTGCTGTTCATCATCATCATCATCCTTCGGCTGCGGAGCAGTTGACTACAAGCTTCTTCCATTTACTGCGATCATGGGCAAGTGTTGCGATTTGGTCATGTCACAGCATGCCATCACTATCTCCAAGCAAACGTTGAATTAAGTTAGGTATGATGTGCGTTGTCTTCCTGGTCTCCTTCTCCCCTGGGGTGGTGTATAAAGGGCATACACTTTTGCAGGCTCATCGTCTGGCATGCGGAGTATGTGCCCAAGGAACTTGAGCTGCCGAGTTCTTACACGCTCCACAAGAGGGTTTGAGTTGGTCATAGTGTAGATGGTGGCATTGGGAACATGATTGGAACGCTTGAAGCTCAGCATAATGCGGTAGCAAGAGGTGGCACAAGCGTTCATTTTACTTTCCATGTCTTTGGAGATTACCCATGTCTCACATCCATAGAGGAGAACTGTGAACTGTTCATACACAGAATCCGTAGGGAGAAAAATGCTGAAAAGGGGTAATAGTAATGTGGACAATGTTGTTTTTTACCATGAGGTTTATTTTATATTCATCAAGATGTATTCATTTGTTGTTATGCTGTGTTTTATATTTCAATGCAGAAATTCAGGTTTATTATGGCAGCACTCGAGCAGGGCCAGGCCGTTTATGAAGCTTGCCCGAGGCTGGTGCCTCTCAACCGACAACAGACTTGCTGGGATGGCTTGATTTGTGTCAAGGTAAACGCCTTGGCTGTTTTAGTGTTTAGTGACTCCCTGCACTGTGCAAGAAGAACAAAGATGGTGCTCAATTATGGCCGACATATGAGAGCATGTTGCATGCATGTTCGCACTGGTGAGCATGCTTATAGTGAAGCGTTGGGCCGTGGAACAATATTGTGAACTTATTAATTTTAAAAAAGAATACTAGACGTTTGATTTCTCAATATTACATGTAGGTCGAACAGAAAATGACTTCAGCTCGATTTGTACCCGTGTGTAGGACTACCATGACTACCTACGTTGGGAATACCAAACCAGTGCTCGACCGATTCAGCCATTCAGCCCTATATGTTTGCAGTCTTCAGATGCCAGTAACGTTGTAAGCAATCGTGCAAAGCTTGGATCACTGTGTAGATATACATGTAGTTTCATAATATTAATCATCATGGAAACCGCAGAAACGCCAAAAAAATACATTTTGTATTTTGAAGATGGTAAACAGAAGGCTGGATACCTGGGGCTCAATTGGTAGAACGCTGCTTTGGTGTTTCAAAGATTGGAGGTTCACGTCCAGCTCCAGGCAACTTTTTTTTGTTATGCTCAACTGGGTATCTTTAAAGGGAATGTACATCATTGGCTTTTGTTGTAATTTTCAGAAATGAACTGTTTGAGGGGTAAGTATAATAGATCAAATGTTGCTACACTAACATGTTTGAAGTTTTGTGTTCGAAAATGCCGGAAAAACCAAGAAAAACAAAAATGTTCAAGCAGTCTGGTTCCCTGACTCCACTAAAGATGAAATAGATCAATATTTATAGATGCCGGAAAATTGTAAGGTAAGGGAACCAGTCTAGCCTGCCTGCACCCGTTCATGAACATGTAACCAATAGCAAACAAAATTTGGACTGAAAAAATGGTAAATTTGGATCAGTAGTTGAAAAATAGTTAGGTTTTTCCAACGGTGGTCGGCCGACCATCGTTGGAAATGTATACAAAAATACTATTTTCTTGAAAATGACTTCACACCAGGTGCCATAATTTTACAGGATGCTTCATACTCTCATTCACCAACATCCTAGTAAAGTATTTTGTAAAAACTTGGTAGTTTTATTTTTCGATGTTTGCAAATGTTGTATATTCCCTTTAAAAGCGAACCTACACAAGTTTTCCTTTGCGGTTATTCAGTATTCAAATGTCTGGGGGACTGGAATTGACGTTGAGTTTAGTTTTTCATTAAAAAAAAGAGAACATGATGTCGGTTGCTGAATTCCAAATTGTCTTTATATGATTCTCGCCAAAGTCTTCAACTTCACATTTTTATTGATTATAAATCTCCAGGGACAAGATCTCCATCTGAGGATTGAGCTGCCTGACGACAGGGACCACAGAAGAGCAAAGCTGCTTGGCGATTGGCTGCTGAACCAGCATCTCCGTAGTTACCGTCATCTCATTGGACAGCGATTGCAGAACACGCCAGACTTGGCCACTTTTCTGAGCGAACTCAAGAATATCCTTGTAAGTGGCGTTGGGCTCACCACATTGTATACAACCGACCAGAGTGTTGCGGCATTGGTAGTTAAGGGTCTGAATGTCAGTGCATCTGACGGAAATTTATGTGTTCAACAATTGGTCTAAATTATTCACTATATAACGCCGATTGTGTGCTCATGTGACTATCATTCATTGGCTCTTGAGCCTAGACCTTTCCGTTGGTTGGCAAATTACACTTGCAAAAAACTTGACATTAAACATAAAATTTTGATACAGGAGCACACTATGCAACACTGGAGCGAGTCCAGCAAGTCCCAGCCTAGCGTTACCATGGCAACACAGTGTTCCCAGGTGATTGGTGACATTGGGCGTCTGGGCTGGGAGAAACTATCCAGCATCGATCCGTCCTTCAGTAGTCTGCAGTTGATCTCTGAAGGACCCAATGGCAGTAAGCATTACATCACGGTTCACCTAGACCCCCAGGTAAATTCTACATGGTGTCTATAGGGCTGCATCGATTACTCCATTACTCGATTAACCCTAACAGAACTCAACCCATCAAACCCCAACGGCATGTTTTGTTGGAGTCTGTAAGGATGGGTACAGTACCCCTAAACTGACAGTCTTTTACATTGGGTTGGCACACCTCCAGAAACAAAGTCAGAAATATGTGTGTGCAGTTTCCCATATGGTGTTGGAATTTGCCAGGATGGGTATGGTTCCTGGAGTTGGGGTTAATCAAGTATCAAATAAAGGCATATAGGATCATTTGCTTTACATACATTTTGTCCCTTTCCAATAATGACACCACTCAAAATCCAAAGAAGAATGTTCAAAACCTAACCAGTTGAAGTTTCAGCTCAGTGGATATCGAAAAAACTGTGATTTTTTTTTCCATTTCTTCATGATAGCAATCTTCATGTCCAAAAAATGGTCAGTGTTTTGTTGGAAATCATCAACATTTGTTGATTTCTTCTTAATGACAGCAAGCCAGACGGGGTATTTAGTACATGTACCAGTACGATCTTTAATCCAAGTAAGCTTTTTCATCATAATTCGGTAGGTTACTTTTGGGATAATGCAGTTGATCCTATAGGCCTTTAATGGATTACATTTGTGGATTTGTTCAATCGAAAAACCACTTTTTTGAAAATGGACGAGCTTCCTTTCAGAAAGCACAAAGGTTTGGAAAAAAAACTCTATATCCCAGGCATGCAACTTTTCCTCGGATCAGCTGATTTCCTCTTTTTTCACTTCCCATGTGTGCCATTGAAAATAGAAAAACACTGTACAAAGTCTGGGAAAAATTTGAATTTCCTCTTTTTTTGTGATTTCCCAGTTGCATGCCTGATATCCTAAAAACACACTGTGAAAAAAACCTCTTTCTGTTTAAAGATTGAATGGATCATTTGTCATTTTTTGCATTTGTTTTGTTAAAAGCAACAAAAGTGCTCAAAATGGTGCTTAAACCCGATGAAATTTTAGCGACGTGAATGCTGTATATTACAAGAAAACAATATTCTAGGATCTCGATTTTAATTCAAAAGTTGCCGAGTCATATTTTGAATTGCACCCAAAATCGGCATCTGGAACCTGTTCTCATTCAGCCGATCGCAGCTACGCGACATCACGCACTGCAACGACGAATAATAGCAACCGCACTCGCGTAAGCGTTGTGTCAATGCTTGCGCGCTCCCATTCACAGATTCGCCCAATTACAGACCAACTACTAACGGAAATTTTCAAAATGTGTCACTTAACTCATCTTTGGAAATGAACTTCTTTTATTGTTTACTTCATAATGTCATTTCTGCATGCCAGAAGGAATAATTTTACAGGTAGTTTTTATAGTGGTATTGTTATTTTTAAACTAAGTAAGCTTTTTAACAATAATTTAAAGTGGGACAAATACAAAGACAATCGTACTTGCTATTTCAATGGCATTTATCTGCAAGGTACTTAAAGCGTCCAATGCCAGCACCATAAGCACCAATAGACAGGTGGTTGACAAGCTTTGCAAATATGTTCTATAATATATTATTTTTTTTTCTGAGGGAAATCCTCATGTTTGGTTGAAAAGTGTTCTGTGCTTGGTCAGTTGGTTTTTGATGACAATAATTTTGGTATTTTTTCATCTCCATTGCAGCATCCAGTTGTTGCTCCAACCTGTACCACCGATTTGCCTGGGGAGACCTTTGAATTACATTGGACGCATCAGGTACAATATTTATTTCGATAGAATTTAAAGTGTGTAGTTCATGACTATGACACCTAATGACACCTAATAATTGGAGTGACATGGCTTTGTGGTGGAGTGCCGTGGCCTCCTGGTATGGAGCATTGAATTTGTGGTCTGCAGGTAATTCTGCAGGTTGTGGATTCAAGTCCAGCCTTGGGGTTATGGTGTGTGTGCCCTCGGGCAAGGCACTTTGTCACTCATTGCTTCTCCCCACCCAGGAGTGAATGGGTACCTGTGAGGGCAGTGATGGTTATCGTGGTTGATTTTAACTGCCTTACCTCGAAATGGCAGCATGAAGCTGTGTATACTCCCCTGGGAGCTGAAATGGTCTTTGGAATGTTTCATAAGCCCAATGAGCAGGGTAATAATGATGTAGCACCTTGAGCACCAATACTGGTGGATACGTGCGCTTTACAAATACGCATTATTAATAATATGAAGGAATTTGGCAGAAATCGATATGCCAGCTTACTACTCTCATTCTGCTCTAACTTTGAAGCGGGATATTCTTAAGGCCTTTTCACACTAACGTCTCACCTGCCCATGCTGAAATCAACACGGATGCGCCATAAGCAGATCCGGTTCCCATCAAACAAGGGTGGGCTAGGCATACTGTTCACGCTGACACCGGATTGTACATGGGTTGGCTTTTGATTTTGGATTTTCTACACGGGTAGAGCCTCTCAACCCTGGTCCTGGCTTGGGTTGGATTTTATCCGGGTAGAGTGCCGGGCCCGTTTAGAAGCCATGTTGGATTCTTGCTAGTGTGAAGGGGGTTCCTAAAATATGTGTTGGACCAGGGCCCAACACAGAGATTGTGGATAGTGGGAAAGGCCCTTTTTGTTTCAGGATGTAGAAACATGCACACAAGCCAACATTCACAGCCAACCCATGAAAATATGCTCAGTATTGGCTCAAAACTGTCTGCTACATGTGGAGGAGATGTGTCATTTTAATAGGAAAAGGAGATCCAATAACCCTTCCCCCTCCCCTATTTTGGCTAAACACCCTCTTGAACATAGCAGCATGCAACAGTTGTCAAAATGAAAAGCCTGCTCAGTGTAGCAAGATCCATCAGGTCAAAAATCTGAAGGCCAAACTGCCTCAGAGTATTTGGTAAAAAATGCAGCAGGATACAACTGTGGCATTGTGCAATGAGAATCTAGCTCTGATTGTTTCAGAATTGGCCGTTTGTGCACTGGTGTTGATGGCCCAGTGTAGCAAGGTCCCTCAGACTTTTAGACCTGATGCACTGTGTTATACCTGGCAGGGTTAAGGCTAAATTGATTTCTGGTTGGTATTTAGTCTGCATGCCAGTTAAGTATCTCATACTTTCATCCACCAGAGCA
Source organism: Patiria pectinifera (assembly GCA_029964075.1). Taxonomy (NCBI): domain Eukaryota; kingdom Metazoa; phylum Echinodermata; class Asteroidea; order Valvatida; family Asterinidae; genus Patiria; species Patiria pectinifera. The sequence continues at coordinate 23,658 of JASAOE010000551.1, forward strand.
CTCTTGCAGACATCTACACCCAGTTTGAAGAGAGTTTGGGCAAGTACAGGGAATTCTGGGATACCGTGGCCGAGATTGACGAGCAGACGTGGGTTCTTGAACCGGAAAAACCGATGCCATCAGATAGATCCAGGAGAATTGCTCTAGGTATGAGCACATTTTTCAATTTAGTTCAACATTACTAAATTTCAAAATTATGTCTTGTTTGTGCAAAGGAGAAAAATTTATCATAGCCCGATACACAGCTAAAGACCATTTTTCATTTTTGGTTAGCAATCCCTGCAGCAGTATATACACACAAAAATACTTTTGTTTGCTTTTGCATGACCTGAAGGGCCACCCTAAAGGCGTTAGGGTCCAGTTCGACTAGCCAAGGCTTGTCTTGTGTAATGCTTCTTTTAGACATCAATTCCGTATTGCACACCAAAATTGTGTTCCTGAAAATCCTAACCTTGAAGAAACTACTTTGAAAAGAGTTTGACCAAAAAAAAAGGTTGTTGGTTAGTGTGACCTTTATAATATCTACTTTTGACTAATCCTCTCTGTTTCATGACTTGTACTCAGGCTTTGAACTGTGATTGGGAGCTCAGGCTAAAAACTCTTGAGACTTTGGCCACGTCTGAATTATTTGGCAAATTAGGCGAGCAATAACTAGTGTTGTAGTTTTCGTACTCGGTACTTGTACTTGAGATCTACTTGAGTACTTTTTTTTTTAGAGTACTCGTACTTTTACTCGTACTGGTACTCGAATGTCAAAGTACTCGTACTAGAAATGACGGTACTCGTACTCCGGTAGCAAAGTACTCATACTCGACACGTTGAAATTGTACTCGATCATCAAAGTACTCGTATTCGAATAGCAGTACTCGGAAAAAAATGGTATAGCTTGACTTACCACAGCCTTATTTTATGGATACTTTCAGTTTGAAAAAGTACTCGACTACAACACTGGCAGTAACACAAGTGTCTATATGATCTGGCTTTAGCGGCTTCCATAGACGCGTGTGTACTTGCTAGCCATAATCTAGTAAATCGGATGTAGCCTTAGCCTCAGACCCAGAGCTTGACGCTCAGCCTCAGACGTTTTAGTGTTTGATAACAAGTTTGCCTTTTATTCTGTTGATTTCTCCTCCTGCAGGTAACAACTCTTCCGTTCAGGTCACAGTGGATCCTCTCTACCCAAAGATGCTCCCAGAATTCAAGTTCCTCGGTGCTGACCATGGTATTGTCGACTCATCAGCATTAATTTATTTTTTGTGATGCATCAACACTAACTCTCTCAGTAGGGCCCATGAAACGTTATTTTTTTTAATGCAGTCCTTTAAAATGCACCTTGGTATCCC